>APFE031547972.1:0-11073 GCA_000404065.3 Pinus taeda
TCTTTGATATGCCCTCCTTGCCAATGGATCCGCTGTTTTTGTGCAACCTGAAATCCCCTGTCCTCCTCCATGCAATAGATGTGCCCTCACTCTTGGGTAGGAGCCCTTGTATGTATTATTGCAAAGATTGCATCGCCATTCCCATGAGCCACCACCTCCACATCTTTCAAGCTTCGTCACATGCCTCCAAAGGGGATAATATTCAGCCTTTGGGTTGGCCCTAGGGTTTGAACTTGCAGCTGCACTTTGGCTGGAAGCCATTGCTGCAAAAATAAATTTAAAAAACAGATCTATAAATAAAAAACGTATTTCATATTTTTGGCTGCATAAACCCTAGAAAAATTGAAGAAATAGTAAGAAAAAACTAACAAAATGAATGTGGCTTACCCAAATTAATTCTCTGTGGCTGAAACTACCCTAAAATGCCAGAAAAGAGGAGAAATATGGCTGTAGCTGAGCCAAATTTGCTGCAAAAATAAATTTAAAAAACAGATCTATAAATAAAAAACGTATTTCATATTTTTGGCTGCATAAACCCTAGAAAAATTGAAGAAATAGTAAGAAAAAACTAACAAAATGAATGTGGCTTACCCAAATTAATTCTCTGTGGCTGAAACTACCCCAAAATGCCAGAAAAGAGAAGAGAAATATGGTTGTAGCTGAGCCAAATCTGTTGCTGCTGAAATCTATTGCTAAAATCTTTTTCTCTTGCTGCTAAAATCTCTTTCTCATGCTGCTGAAATCTACTTTGCTCACTGCTTAAAACACCTTAGCTGAAACAACTACTAGTCTCCAAGAGAAACGACTTGCTGAATAGTGTGATGAGAGAATGAGACAAACTTCTCTTTTATAAGTTTAGACAGGCTTCGAGAACTCACTAGATAACCTAAAAAAAAAAAAAAAAAAAACACAAGTTTTTGGGAAACGTGGGCTGTAAGGCCGTGAAATGCGTTTCTGGCCGCACTGGCCACGTTTCCATTTCGGAAAACGTGGCAGTACGGTCGGAAACGCGTTTCACGGCCGTACCAAATGCATTTTTGCCTTTTGTCCCAGTTTCCGGTCGGAAACCGACCTCCCCCCCATGTTTCCTGCAACATAGATTTCAATTCTTTTTGAAAATGCTTCTTTAGATTTTCCCTTTTTACAACGAATCCTTGAGTTAGAGTTGCAGAATACTTCTGCCCGTTTTCTTCATTGAACAATTCACTTTTCTCCAATTTCTTCTTTAAAACTTTGATTTTTTGCAGACTGTTATCGTATGAAGTTGCAAGCTCATTCAAATGATATTGGTTGTAATTAACAAAAGCTCTTATAGCTTGAGAGGATTCTTGAGCTTTTTCTTTCACAACTCCCTGAGCTTGCCCGCTAAATTTAGAAACAATCTCCAAAGCATCATGTTTCTTTTTCTTTGTTCTCCTAACAACTGATTTTGTCTGAGTATTGAAATAATAATCTTCATAGAAGGAATTGTATTTGGAACTGCTTCTAACTCATAAACTAATGTTCGAGAAGACGTAGTAGAGATAATATCCTTTTTTTGATGTGATTCCATTTTCTCCTCATTCCTCTTCGTGATGGTTTCACTAGATACTTGTTTTTTTTTCCTCATCTACCTCCATTTCTTTGGCCACTGTAGTCGTTGGTTCCTTCTGTTCTGTCTCTTTTGGGGAATTAATTTGAATAATTTCCTATTCAGTTGTTTTTTCCTTTGTTGTTGTTTTTGCTGTTTCCTGTTAGTTTTTGTAGCATCGGATGTGTTCTAGCCTTGAAATTTTGCGGAGAGGCTAGAATGCATGAGATCTTCAAAACCCAAAAATCGTTTATGGAAATTCTACTTTGAAGTGACTTAATTATATTATTTGTCAATTTTTAAATATTTCCCAAGTCTAAACTTAGGGAATATGACTAATTAATTAGAATTAGCTAAGTCAAGGTTTGAATGTTCTAGAAACTCACACAAATAAATTTCAAGTTAATTCTAGCCATCGATTAAGATCTAATCTTGGCCATTGAAGTCTCAACTGAGGATTATAAGAAAAAGTGAATGGGGTTTGGAGAAATAACTTGAGAAGCTCGATTTCTTGGAAGATTGATTTCCAAAGTAGCAACAATCAATTGCTGGAGAGAGAGGCAGTGCGATCGAAGCAATGAGAGAGGGGTAGGGATAGTGAAACGGAGGAAAGATTTTCCAGATCCGGGGAGGCAACAAGTGAGTCGAATTATCCGAGAGAGGCAACGCTGAGGGACTGTGAAGTGCTTCAGTCAGGCAGATCGATTTGGTTAGGAGAAAAATTCATTTTCAGTTCCAGAGGCCTGGAATGAGTCCCAGAGGATTGGAGAGACGATTTTCTCAGCTTCTAGAGGCAGAACGACTTCATCTGAGCCCAGTCCAAAGCAAGCCGTCCAGCCAGCTATGCAGAGCAATGTAAAAGTTGACATAGTGCTCCAGGAGGTTGAATTTAGATAGGGAAAGTCCAGCTAGACATTGCCTCTGGGAGAAGGGTAATTCCCTTCAGTATTCTACTCAATTTCTTGCTGCTTGGATTGCCAGTGGGGCATCCATAGATGTACTCAAATTTCACTGCTGCATAATAAAATAAATCCTCACTGTTGCTTCGGTTTTCCCAAGTTGGGTTTTTTCAGGGACATTGGTCCAAAAATAACTGTGTAAATTTAAGTGTGTGCTAGTATTTCTTCCGTAGTTTTATGTGTGTAGGTTGCAGTGTGAATTATTCAGTATTTGCTGTAGGAAACAGGAAATAAATTGGTAAATGTAATTAACAATTAGGAGAGTAATTTCCAATTGTTGCAATAGGATTCGGGTTTCGAAATTTTCACATGTTATCGGAGTGCAGATGATCAGCCAGAGAGCTCTGTAGTGAAGGAAGAGGGAGTTTTGCAGTTCAGTGTGGGCAGCAGATCGAAACCCCAAAGGCAGCGCAGTCATCTTGGCCACAAGGCCGAATTTCTTGAGGAGATTCGATTTTTGGTAGTGTGAGGCAGAGAAATTCGATCTCTCCAGATCGAGGGATTTTGGAGGTAGAGGGAGCAACCAATATTTTTCGCAGAGCAAGTCTCTAGTTGGATGCAGTGGTTTTGCAACATTTAGCTAGCGCAGAACTAGCGTTGGGTGGAAGGAGAGCACACACTGAGGGAAAAGTTTCCTTAGGGAACTTCTAATCTCAAGAAGTTTGATTTCCCTTGCAGATCAAAAGTCGTTGTGTGGAAAGTTTCTCACTCTAGAAGGGAGTGTGAATAGCTGAGCAGAAGGGAAGAGGAGATTTTCGACATTTGTTGAGATGACCACTGTTGGGCTTCGAGATTAGGACAGGTTGGATGGTGCTTCCAACTATGTCATCTAGAAGGCAAGGATGCCCTTCCTTCTAGATGAATACGACCTGAAGACATTTATAGATGCAGTGATAGCTATTCGAACGGATGCAGATCAATTGAAGGAGTACAGAAAGGAGTTGGCATGGGTGAAAAGGTTGATCCTTGGTGGTGTTCGAGATCGCATTGCTTTCCACATTGCTGACAAAGGGATTGCTAGAGAAATGTGGGAGACTCTCACCATGCTATACTAGGGCACTTCCGAGCAGCGGAAGATGTACTTAGAGGAGAAGTTGAGATGCACTAGGATGCAGAAGGGGGAAGGCATAAACCGTTTCCTCACTAGGATTCAGGAGGTCTGTGATCAGTTGTCAGCTTCTAGGGCAGCGCCTAAATCCACAAAGCTTGTGAGATTGGCACTTAACAATGTCTCTGAGGAGTGGCAACTCCTTGTCCATAGCATATTGGGCAGAGACAAGCTACTAGAGTGGGACAGGATGTGGGTTGAATTGCAGCAGGAGGAGTTGAGAAGAGCTCTAGTGAAGAGCTCCATCAGTAGCAACAACAGTGGATTGAAGCAAGTGAAGGAGGAGGAGAATGTGGCCCTCGCATCTAAGGGTCCTAGTCAAGGACAGGGGGAGCAAGGAAAGAAGAAGAATGGCCTATCAAAGGTTAAATGCTTCAGATGTGGTGAGCTTGGTCACTATAGTACCTAGTGTCCTCTCAGAGAGAAGGATAAGGAGGAGAAGCAAGACCAACAGGCAACATCAGCAGAGATCGATAGGCTGTCCTCTGGGCTGGAGGAAGACTTCGCCATGTTTGCTGACATACCCTAGGAGTGAAGTGGGCTGACTTGTTGCTGTAGCCCAGAGTGCTACAGATGGGCATGATTCTTGAGGAGGTCCACCTCTTGGATCAATACCTTGCTACAGGGGCCCACAGGTTTCAGTAGCAGGATGGATCAATGGTAGTAGATGCAGTCAGATACCAGAGTGACGAATGCGGAGTCTAGTTGCAGTCATATGTTGGGGAGCGTAGTGCATAATTGGCAACAGTGCAGAGTCAGTAGCAACACAGATGCCTCAGTGACAACGCATATACTATCAGCAGTCAAAGACTTGGGAGACAAATGTATCATACTGATCACAGTTGATTCAGTATTTAGGATGCTTTTCAATTACAGATGTTGAAGTTGCAACAACAACAAATGGAGAGGGAGTTACAGTGCAAATGCAGTGTTGGCAGAAGTTCAGCAGGGTCAGCAGCAACACATATCAGTGTTGCGTAGTAGTTGGTGGGCAGCGGTAGGCAGAGATCAGTAGCGTGATAGGAGATGATGCAGAGACAAAGTTCTGTCATAGGATGTGCAGTACAACATTAGAACACATTGTTTGCTAAGAGGGAGTGTTAGTTTTTGTACCATTGGATGTGTTCTAGCCTTAAAATTTTGTGGAGAGGCTAGAACGCATGAGATCTCCAAATCCCGGAAATTTTTTTTCTGGAAATTCCACCTAGAAATGATTTAATTAGATTATTAGTCAATTTTTAAATATTTCCTTAAGTCTAAACTTAGGGAATATGACTAATTAGTTAGAATTAATTAAGTCAAGGTGTGAATGTTCTAGAAACTCACATGGATTGGCTTCGAGTTAATCCTAACCGTGGATTAAGATCTAATCTTGGCTGTTGAAGTCTCGACAAAGGATTATAAGAAGAAGTCGATGGGGCTTGGAGAAATAACTTGAGCAATTTGATTTCTTGGCAGCTCGATTTCTAGAGTAGCAGTAATCAGTTGCTGGAAAGAGAGCTAGTGAAATCGAAGCAGTGAGAGAGGGGCATGGACAGTGAACCAGAGGAAATATTTTCCAGATCCAGGGAGGCAACAACAAGTGAGTCGAATTACTCCGGAGAGGCAACATTGAGGGACTGCGCAATGCTTTAGTCAGACAAATTGATTTGGTGAGGAGAAAAAATCATTCTTAGTTCCAGAGGCTGGGAAGGAGTCCTAGAGAGTCGGAGAGACGATTTTCTCAGCTTCTAGAGGTAGAACGACTTCATTTGAGCCCAGTGCAAAGAAAGCCGTCCAACTAGCTACACAGAGGCTGACACAGTGCTCCAAGAGGCCAAGTTTTGGTAGGGAAAGTCTAGCCAGAGATTGCTTGTGGGAGAAGGGTAATTCCCTTAAGTATTTTACTCGGATTTTCTTGCCGGTTAAATTGCCAGTTGGGCATCCATAGATGTACTCAGATTTCACTGCTGCATAGTAAAATAAACCTTCACTGTTGCACCGATTTTCCCAAGGTGGGTTTTTCCAGGGACATTGGTCCAAAAATAACTGTTTGAATTTGTGTGTGTGTGCTAGTATTTCTTCCAACGTTTATTTTTTTCCGCAGTTTTATTTGTGTAAGTTGCAGTGTGAATTATTCGGTATTTGTTGTAGGAAACAATAAATAGATTGTTAAATTTAATTAACAATTAGGAGAGTAATTTCCAGTTTTTTCAATAGGATTCAGGTTTCCGAATTTTCACATTTCCTGCTTCTCCTTTGGAATTTCCACTGCTATGGCCTCAACTTCTTTACCTATGACCTCAGAATCTTTTGTTTTCTCAATTTCAACCCTTTGTTCCTTTTTAGAAACAACATAATGATCTGAAGTGATTTGGTTGAAATTAAACTGAGAAAAATTCAAAAGTCTTTAATTGTTCAAATGAAATGTTGAGATGGAGACCCTTTTTTTAAGAAAGTTTCTAACAGATTTTCCTAAACTTTTGCAATTGGTCTCTTGTTTCACTATTTAAGAGTTTGCCTCTTTCAACAACCTACTGAAAGTCATCAAAATCTATAAAAATCTCATCAAAAGGGGGTTCGTGATGAATAATTTTTTTCATATAGTTGACTGTTATATAATCACTGCTAATAATTCCACTAGGATCATAGTGATAATGAGGGAAAAAAATAACCGAACTTCTTGAAGCTCTTCGGCTTCTTTCAATCCGTGCTCTTTGTCTTGGATACTTATGTCACGAAACTTGATTGGAAAATTAGGCCAGATTTTCTTTTGCAGTGTACTAAGTTTTTGGCTTGGCCATTTAAAACAACTTGATTAGCGACTTCTCTCGGAGCAAGCCTTTCCGAGATATATTGGGGCAAAAGGTGGGGACCAACCTCACTTTCAAAAAAATCTGACGTAAGAAAATAACTCTTTCACAAACCAATGACCAATTGACTCTAGGCCTTCTCTCAAATTCTGACTAATTCTGGGAGGTATTTTTCCAAACAGGATTTCATGGAAAGGAATCAAAATATAATGACAGATATTGTAAAAATGATATTTAAAATTAGACTCCCACTGGATAGGAGCATAATTTTGGATGGGTAGTTGTTGATCAGACGGGTAGTTCCATTTCATGAGTGGGAATGGAACTGAGCCAATGACAATATCTATCAAATAGGCAAACATGTAGAAAATATGTTTGTAGCGGGGGGGAGATGATAATGAAAACTTTAATGAATCTGTGATATTCTGTGACAAGATCTCATCTCAGTTTAGATGCTTCTCCTCATTTAAAATGCTATGAATTATTGGAATACATTTGATTTTAGAATGCTCAAAATCTTGATCCCCATATAATCTTGTTAGCATTTTGATAAGAAACCTTATGGGTTTCTTTAAAATAGCTACGGGATATTCCTTATTTGCTCTAAGCCTGAAATCTTGATTTTCTACCCTTAACCAATCTTCAATCACTCTGTCATAACTCTCTCAACGTTTCTTGAAGACATTGCTTCGAAAGTTCTTAAGCAAATCAACATTAAGGTGGATTTCTGGGGAACTGAGTAGATAGTCGATAGACTTCAACTTTCCATGAGGCTATGATAGTTTGTTGATGGTCCAATATTGTTTGGGTTTTAATATCAACATGAGAGAAAATCCATGAAACCTTGTCATAATAAGGAAAAATTCTGGCCCTAGCTACTACTTTATGCAACTCTGTTGCTCTGATTGCTTCAAAATGATTATTCTTTGTTTGAGAAGATCATGTGTTGTTTAATCATTCTTTTTTCTCAAAGAAATCAAATATCTCCTTCCATCTCATTATACCTGCTTTTTGTGTCTTGTAAGTTGAGTCTGAAATGAGGAACAGATTGAAGTTGACTTCCTCTAGTAGCAAATTCTCCATCTCTTTAGTATTCTCCCTTTTCTACTCGATTTGTTGCTTTGCTGCTAGAGATTTTCCCTTTTTCCCCATTTTATGACCTGTGAACAAAAACATAGCACATATAAGCTTTCCTTATTTAAAATTTGAAATTGAATTTAGGAATTTGTATAATATCATCCTTCTTGCACAGGATTTTCGAAAATGGTATCGTTTTTCCTTAATTCAATCTTTCTCCGAACAAGGCTTACGAGAAACATGCAGGTGAAATACTTTAAAAACTTAAGAATTTTGATTAGAAATACGAGAATTTAACGTGTTCATTAATTTCCCATAGAGCAAGGAAAGGAGAAAGGATCGAAGAAATTAAATGAGGATTTAACAGAAAATCAATCAAACATGAAATGAAAGAATTTTTAAAATTCTATTTCAAAAAGCAGACTGCTTGCAAATCAAAAAAAATAATATTTTATTTGGATGGTCGTACAGTCGAGGGTCAGACAATCGGATGGTTTTTATTATTGTTGGTTTATTTCATCCCAACCTTCACTATACAATAGTCGGGTTTCGTCTTCAGGTCGGATGGTTAGGTAGTTGGGTGGTCCGATGTACTATTCACAAAAAAATTGTAAGTCGGCCTGACCTGCTAGTCGGGTGGTCGAATGGTCGGCTAGTTGGATGGTCAAAAGGTCGGGTGTTTTTATAGTTTTGTTTAAAAAGACCTTTTATAAATCTGACCTCCGACCTAAAACTTCAATTTTTTTTAATTTTTTGGGTTTTTTTATGAGAAATAAAAAGTTTTTTTAGGTCCTTTTGTGTTTATTTATTGTTCATTTTTCTTATGTACAAAAGAAAAGAGGGTTGTTGTAAGCTTGGCAACACCATCATAGGTAGACAATTCAGGTTTTGGTCTTAAACTTGAGCTTAACACCGACCTCAATAATTTAACTTTCGGAGCTTCATTCATAGGTGCTGCTCTTTTTTCTCTAGCTTCCTCCTCTGATCTGCAGTCATCTCTGACCTCAAGGTCTCATTGACTACTTGTCTCCATGTCCTATAAATGAGCTTGCAGCCTCTGTATCTCTTCTTGGAGTTCTGCATTAGCTATGGGTCTCCCTCCTCGACCTCGTGCTCTTCTTGCTCGCATAGCCATCTCCCTATACCATAGACAATGACACAAATGCCAAACATAGCTCTACCTCAAACGTGGCTCCGATACCACAAATTGATGGCAATGGATAGATTGAAAGGAAATTTGGACTCCAAAATGCAGTGCAAAAAATTCTGGCTGTAGGCGCAACGAGATATTTTTGTAGTGCTTCAAAACTCGGTTTTTGGTCTTTTGGGATGGTGAAATGACACAGTCTCTGCAACTCGACTCTCCACAGTCTTAGCACGTCCCTCACACTCAGGGAATGATTTCCTCACAAGTCTCCTTGTCAATGGTTACACTCTTGCTCACCAATGGTCCACATTCCAATAAAAAAGGGTGTGTCACTGCCCAAAAAACAGGGGCATTGCGAAATGTTGAAAGGTCACAACAAATGGGACATGCATAAACGATCACTACTCAAGAATCAAATGTTTACAAGCATATAACAACAGAGATGGTTACACAAATTCTGAAATGTAAATCAAATGCACAGACATGGTTCGAGTGGAGCCCAAAGAACAAAAAGGCATATTGATGAGTAAATATGCTACTGCACAACTTTCTTTTCATTCATTTGAGCCTACAGACGTGGAGGCTGGAGAAGAGATACCGTCCTCCACATTCGATGCCTCTTTTATTCACAAACCTCAACAAATGGTTTGTTTCCTCTTCTCTCTAAATGAGGGAAGTCAAAACGACAACCATGGTGGGCTAATTATTACAATGGAAATAACTCTTAATTCCTAGACTCTTCGACTTACTCCCAATCCTACACTTACATTAAATATTTAGAATGCTAACAAAAACAACAAAATCGGTTTTCCAACTAAACATGTGGCCAATCCACCACATTGTCAAGCTCTACTCCATTTCTTCATCATGAGCTCGGTCTAATGATCCTACATCACCTTGTAATATGCTTGCCACAACACATTGATATGAACCATATACATAACACATAATTGAGCAATAGAACATATGCGAACAACAGAAATGCGAGCTAATGGAACATACAACCTGCATGGAAATGTGATGCCATTGAATGCGAGCCAATAGAATTATATTAGAGGATGCCTCTGAAGTGCATATGCGAGAGATTGAAGGATAGCAAAAGACCCGTGTATATAAGCATTCACCTAATGAAAATACTATCGAACCACCCATATATGTATTGAGCCTCTGAGCCTTTTTCACACGATCACTATATGTTTAACGATACGATATTTATAATAGAATTTTCATGCTAATAGGTACCTCATGGAGGCAAGCAGAGCATAACTTATGTCATAATTGTCATTTTCCATAATTCGTTTTGAGAATATTGGAGGGAGAATTCAAAATTTAATTTTTCATTTTAAATATATAAATGGTTGCCCAAATTTGTAGCATAATAAATAAAGTGCCCCAAATGTATTAATAATAATATTTCTTTCTTTTGACTAAATTCTCTTTGGGGCAGATGAGCTTCTATTTGGGGCAGTAAGGTTTCTCATATAAATTTGTTCCTTTAGCTGTTCAAATTTCAACACTCCCTCTCAGCTAGGGAGGAATTTCCATCCTCATCATAAGTTTCATCTCAGACATACAAGTTTGCTGCCTCATGTCTCATCTCGTCTCATTTCATCTCATCTCGTCACATAGAAAAAGAATAATCGACAATCGACAATAGGGGAGATCGATTACATCCTCAAAACCCTACAAGTTTCTAGGCCAAGTTGCATGACCTACTTCTTAGCTTCATCAACAAGATATCCATTTCATTGCATCCCGTCTGAACTTTGATCATGAGTTGAAGAATGATGTCTTGATCTAAAGAAGAAGAATCATCATAGGGGAGCTCTGGCTTCCACCCTATATCCATGGAAAATAGGGGGAGATTAATCTGCCACCCTATATCCAGTCGACAATAGGTAGGATATGTCTTACCATGAGAGGTAAGGATCATAGCTATCCTATTGTCTGTTGATCTTCCCACCTTGACCCTTAAGAGTCAAGTGGTAGAACACATGCATCCACAACCTTGTGGGAGATACACACTTACCATGAGAGGTAAGGATCAGACACGCCCAAGGCACTTGTGGGAGATACACACTTACGACAAGTGGTAAGGATCAGTCACGCCCAAGTCTCCTCAGCATTTGGCCAATGGGTGGAAATTTAGGCAAGCCCAGCCTGTGGGTAGGATGCATAATGGGGTGTACTCAGTAGGGGGAGGTACACACTTACCATTTTTGGTAAGGATCAAACACAACCCTATAATGACAATAAGGAAGATACAAACTTACCATGAGGTAAGGATCATACACACCTATTTTCCATGAGTTCACTCAACCCCAACAACCCCTCGACTCGATTCCTCTGTCTGGGAGCTCAAACAAGGGGGAAGAGTATAACTTGAAGTTCTCGATTAGCCATGACCCTTTTCCAGGAGG
>APFE031547974.1:2530-77746 GCA_000404065.3 Pinus taeda
TGGCTGTTTATTACTGCTGATTTTTATTTATGCAATTTCCAGCATTCTGTAAATTTTTCAGAATTTGTGTTTTCAGCAAAATTTATTTTTTCCAGCTTGTTGAATGTATGGTTATGGGAAAGGGCATTTAACTACCTGGGAGATATAAGGAGAAACTGAAAACCGGGGTGGGAAAACAGAAATTTTAACAGATCTATCTTAACACCAAATTTATTAAGCATGGAAAGGATTTAAAAAATTACTATAAACCTCTCAATGCTTAAACAATCTAGGTTGAGTTTATGCTATTTTATTTATTTATTCCATCTCAGTGCATATTTCCTTTTCACATTAAACTCGTACATCATTTTTTTGCAATTTATTTTTTTAGTGTTACACACTAAAACATTGTATTAAGTGGGAATCTCTTTGACGAAGATTTTAGAGTGCACCTTACTTCTCTTGGTGCACCTAGATAATTACTAGATTGTATAATACACCTTCATATAATGTAATGATTTCAAAAGGGACATAACATATTTCTCCAAGTAATTATTGAACAATTACACCTTTAGAGACAATTTTATTTTAGAGATTATGTGCACTAGTATATCGGATTTCATGTATTGCATATTTTAAAATAGGTTGTAAAATCATGGAATGACACTTCAACACCGCTCATCTTTTCACCTTTCATCTGTAAGATTATGTTAAAAGTCCCTATTATAATGCATTTCTACACACATGTTTTATGTAATTTTGAATTGTTAAAAATAACGAAACCAGAGTGCTTGGTAGACGATAGAAAAAGATGGAGCGTAACTGCCCAGCGTGCGTTTACCCTAGCCGCATCACCGACCAAGGTTAACTGCAGACAACTTCTGTAGTGATTTTTCCCTCAGCCTACAGCTCGTCGTTTCCTCACCTGCACATCCTATTCATCTGTCGATATGAAATAGTTAGCATGGAGGGCATGGAGCTTGATGCTGTGGACTACTCGCCAGATCCCTACTCGAAATAGGCCGTTTTTTGTAACCCAAACCCTAAAACGGCTCATGTTTCATCTGCACCGTCTAGCTCGATTCTGGTGCCAGTTTTCTCCCTTCCCGGGCATAATGACTCCACCCTTCGCATCGATTCCCTCTCCATCAACTCACCTGCTCTCGACTGTTCGCCCTCGTCTCCGATCACCCCCAATCTATTGGCTTCATGCTCATCTCCTCTATTCGATCCCGCTCCCCCCGCAAACCTCTGTTTCTCCCAAAACCCTCACTCCTGCCCGGGCCCTGCACCTGAAGTGGCTGCATAGACTCATCGATCCCTTGAACACCCGAGATCTGGCGAAAAAGCTCTGGACCCTGCTCACCCATTAGGTTGTTTCGATACTCCAATTATCAGGGTTAGGTCGGCGGAGCCTCTCTCGACAACAAAAAACCCCTCAGACCCTTTACAGGACCACCCCACTACGCCGCGGACAAAGAAGAAGAAAACTAAGTGCATCAGGGCATCTAGAAGGGATTTCACTATTAAGTGTGGCAAAGGTCTCACCATGGGGGAGGTCACTGATAGAGCAGGTAAAGTGTTGGTAGGTAGGGTTCATGGTATAACCTAAACCGCGGAACGATTAGGGCAATGGGTCAAAGAGATTTGGGGACAAATCTTAAAACAACTTTCAGAGGTTCAGACACTACCTCGTGGGTGGTTTGCACTACACTTTGGCCTCGAAGAATACATGAACCTTGCTCTGGCTCGATTTTGGCATATAGAGATGGCGCTGGTTTTGCTCAGAAGATGGAGCCCTCTCTTCGATCTAGAAAGAGAGCAGATTGGAGCAGGGCCTCTTTGGGTACGGTTACCAAGATTACCTCTACAGTACAGGTCAGAAGAGGTGTTTGTAAAGATTGGGAACACCCTTGGCACTTTTCTAGACTATGATAAATCCATCATCCAATCCAAAAACCGAACACTAGCCCGCATCCTAATGCATCTGGACACTTGGGAGGGCTTGGAAGAAAACATAACTCTACAATGGTGAAATTTCACTAGGGTTCAGATCTTAGATTATGAGGGAGTGCCATTTAGATGTCGGAGGTGTCACAAGGTAGGGCATTTGTTCAAGGAATGCCCACTGGTCTCGAAACCACAGGAAGCAGCAGAGGGACAAGAAGCTGGCATCGACAAAGGAATCCCTGTCATCATCAAGAAGCACCCTGTGGCTACTCCAAATCCACCCTAAAAGGCGACCCCATCCAGGCTGGTTCAACGCGACTCAGGAACACCCTCGGGACCTCCATGCCCTCCTTTGACTCGAGCCAGGGCAGCGACTGAAGCAGCTCATTCAGCGGGTACTCCTCTTCCCTCTTCCCCTAATCTATCTTATGTATATGCATTTTCTGCACATCATATGCATAATGTATCACCTATGCATTGTTCCATCCCCTCTGCTGGGTAGATTCCACCACCTCCCCTATCACCCATCCGGAGCTATCTTCCTCTCTATCGCCTTCTCCCTCAGCACCCCCTCATGCATATAATCTTTGATCGCGAACCTCCATTGGGGACACACAGCTATCGATCTCAGGTCTTGGCCTGTCGCTCCCCACATCTTCCATTAAACCCCTTCGGGGGCGCAAATCACACCTCTCGCATGCTATTCTTCGAGCAGGTGCTGAGGTGATCTTGGGCAGACAATCCTCATTAGACCAGGTTTTTAGAGCAAAGAAAACCCTTGATATCGTTCCCCCATGAAGTGCCTCTCCTTTAATTGCAGGTGTTTGGTCAATACTCCCAAAAAACTAGCCCTTCGCAGACTATTTACTACTGAGCCGGTCGATTTAATCCTATTACAAGAAATTTTGGGGGAAGCTCAACACATTACAAGGGTTCTGCAAAATATTTTCCCGGGGTGGGAGTTCATTGCCCTCGATGCTACGGGTCGATCTGGTGGGCTAGCCTTGGGATTCAATCCTTGTTCTATTAACCCCAAATCGACCTGGGGAGGGAAGGGGTTCATTGGTATTGATTTTTTCTCTACGGAGTTGGGAATGGAATTCCGTGTTATGAATGTATATGGGTTGTGCCAAGGGCAGGAGGCCTTCCGGAATCGCCTCTTCAATCTCTCCCTGTCCACCTCTAACAACTTCATCTTGGGAGGGGACCTCAACTTCTCCATTGGATACAGTGAGTCCTGGGGATCATCGGCACAATTGATCCAATCATTGATACCATGGAAAATCTCCTCGAACAAGCACATCTTATAGATGTTCCTATGAACAAACCACTGCCTACATGGAGGAATAGAAGGGTTGGGGAGGCCGCCCTCACTAGAAGGCTGGATCGCTTTGTCATTAAGAATCCACTGATTCAGTGCTTATCTCACTATAGGCAGTGGGTTGGGTCATATGCCTATCTATCTGGAAGTATCTGGTCCGCCAATCAAGCCTAAGGCCTTGTTCAAATTCAACTCTGTTTGGCTACAGGATCCCTCTTTCATTGAGCTGGTCACTAACCATTGGACACAAAACCCTCCCTCACAGTGTCATACATGGGCTGAGGGATTTTGTCAAAATCTTCTTCAGCTCAAGAAGCTCACTATCAAGTGGGCTAAGGAAAAACATTAGAAGGATAATCATATCCTCTCCTCTGTGGAATCAGCTCTGGCAGACCTTAATGATGACAACTACAGGGGCTTCTCATGTGCCGAAGCCAAATCAAACCTGATCGAACTGGAAAATAAAAGAGCAAAAATCTTGAAGGAATGCGAGGAAACTTGGAGACTCAAGAGCCGTGCAATGTGGCTCAAAGTTGGGGATGAGAACACTAGGTACTTCCATAACTTTGCCAAGGGAAGGAAAGCCTCCAATACTATTTGGCAACTGCCCATCCCTGATGGAGGCACTGCAAAAACCTTTCACCAACTCTCACAGCGGGGCATATCACACTTCCAACAACTATTTAAGGAACCTCCTGTTACAAACCTTGCTGAGATCATTCGAGTAGCGACTGAACAAATTACTTCTCCAATCACCAGAGATGAACTTGAAGGGACTCTAAAATGGCTCCAGAAAGATAAAATCCCTGGGCCGGACAGTTTGCTTATTGAATTTTACTTAGCATTTTTTGACCTCATCGGGAATGACCTTCTTAATGTTGTTGAAGAGTGCAGGACCTCCAATGGAATGTATGAGGCCATCAACACCACCTTCATTGCTCTCATTTCGAAATCTGACTCACCTACATTATTCAATGATTTTTGTCCCATCTCACTCTGCAATACCTTATACAAAATCATTGCTAAGATCATAGCAAACCGACTCCTTCCCACTCTATCCCTCCATATCTCCCCTGAGCAATTTGCTTTCCTCCATAACAGGCAAATCCATGAAGCCATAGGCACAGCGCAGGAAGCCATTCATTCTATTAAATCCAAGAACCTGAAAAGCATTATTCTCAAGATCGATCTCGCCAAGGCCTTTGACTGGGTAAGATGGCTTTTCATCAAGATGATCCTGATTCACTTAGGGTTCCCCTTAGCATTCACAAATTGGATTATCTGTTGCATAAACACACCCACCTTCAGTATTCTGATTAATGGCTCGACATCCCAATTCTTTCATGCCGAACGAGGATTGAGGCAGGGGTGTCCTTTGTTTCCTCTTCTGTTCCTTTTAGTGATGGAGGGTCTCAATAGGCTCATTGCCTCTACAAAAAGGGAGGGCAGACTCAAAGGCCTGAGAATGAACGAGCTCTGCCATCTCAGACATCTGCTCTTTGTAGATGATGTCTTGATATTCCTGGACGGCAACATTAGGTGCTTGGCCTCCTTCCATGATATTCTAACCCTATTTGAGAAAGCTACAGGCATGGCAGCGAATCAGACAAAATCTATGATCACTCTGACTCATACTACCCCTCAGGAAGATAGAGCAGCTCATTTGCACTTTCATTACCAACCACACAACCTCTCGAATGGACTCAAATACTTGAGGTTCTTGATAAAACCCCACAACTACCGGATTGCTAACTGGATCTGGCTAGTGATTAAACTTGAGAAGAGATTGAAAATTCGAAACTGTAAACTACTCTCAAGAGCAGGGCGACTTGCCCTGATAAAATTTGTTTTAGAAGCCACCCCGGTATATTGGATGTCTCTTGCCTGGATCCCATGGGGAATTCTCAATCATATACAATAGATATGCTGCTGATATCTATGGAATGGCCATAAGGAAGGTAAAACATTTCCCTGGGTAAGCTGGAAGAACATTGCCCTGCCAAAGAAATGGGGGGGGGGGGGTGGTGATTAAAAGATCTGCCTATATTTTCACAAGCTCTTGTAGCCAAGATAAGCTGGTCTCTTCTCACTGCAAAAAACCTCTGAACGTCTGTGACATACCATAAATACATATGGCCGCAGCAGACCTTGGATTGGGTCCATTCACAAGACTGGCCCCGTGGGGGAATATCCATTATATGGAAAGCAACATTACAAACAATTCCTTTCATTAGAGTTAGATTGGCATGGCGCATCAACAACGACTTGTCTGTTCGCTTGGGTATCGATCCTTGGATAGGTGGGGGTAACAAATACCACCTGCACCCGGACTTGTTACACCATCTCAATCACAGGAATATCACGACATTCACTTAGATTGCTGATCAGGAGCACAATACATATTTAATCAGTGTTAGAGATCAGCTCAGGAGCTGAACATCCCCGTACAATGGCAACATACATGGGAATCATATCTTGGGGCTTTGTCTGAAGCGCATATAACTCTCAACCAAAACCCTGACGCTTTAGTATGGATACTAGCTGAGCACGGGAAATACATTCCTAAACTGGGTTATAACCATCTTTTGCATGGTGGTAGCAGCGATGGAAACTGAAAGCTCCTCCACAGGCCCATCTCTTTATGTGGAGTGTTTTAAGTAACAAAACTCCCACAGGAGAAGCTCTTATGCTCAGAGCTATACACTGCCCGAGCTGGTTTATTCTACGTAAACAAGCAACTGAAACAAACGGGCACCTGTTTTTGCTTTGTCCATCCGCCACTCAATTCTGGCAAGATGTTACACATCAACTCTCTATGCGCAATGCGTGGCATGGTATCTCAATTCAACAAGCATGGAATAACCAGATCACAATTCACCAGAGACATAAAGAACAATGCCTACCCCTTATTATATGATGGACCATATTGCTCTCTCGAAATCGTCTTATTTTAAAAAATGAAACCATCCGCTGGCCACTCCTCATTGCAAAGGCAGTGGCAGTGTACCACAATATCCCTGAAGAGGAACAGACACACTCGCAAAATCTCGAGACCTGATCGCATTGATAAGTCACAGCCGTGGGCTTTCTTTAACGGGGTTGCTCAACAACATGGCAACGGAGGGGGTTTCTTGTTACACCTCTCGGAACAACATTACTACAAAGTGCAATTAGGACTTAGGGATGGAACAAATAATTATGTTGAACTTATTACTCTCAGACACTTGCTCCATTTTGCACTAGCACATAACTGCACTTCCATACAAATTTTTGGAGACTCACAAATCATCATCAATTGGTTCAATAAAAAAAATTATTGTCATGCTATATCTCTTCAAAATATTTTGGACGAAGTTTACAATCTCAAAGCAGAGTTTAACTAGGTCTCTTGTCAGCATATATACAGGGAACACAATGAAGATGCTAACAAGCTTTCCAAAGAGGGCACGCTATTATGCCGAGGCCTGTGGATAATCGATGAACAGCAGGATCTAGAGATCTATCAGTGTCATCACAGGCCATAAATAGACCAGGAATACCATAGGGTGGAAAGGCCCTAAGTTTATTATTTTATTTTTGAGTAAATGCACTGCTACAATCAATATATATATATAATTATATCTGCTGTCCAAGAGATAATACAAACTATTTTTACCTTCTTTTTTATACTGGAAATGGAAAGGCCATACTTATGTTACAACTAATATTGTACAAAGATCCATACGATCTACAGATATTGCATATGCCTACTGGCACCTACTACATGTAATTTTTCCACATAATGAAAGATTACGACTTTTCCATCGGAAAAAAAAAAAATGAATTGTTAAATGACATCTCTATACTCCATTTCGTCCCAAAAAAGATAACAAAATGTTTTCCAAATTCCATTTCTAATTGGTTCTGAGGACATTCCTTTAAAAAAGTTTTAATATTTTTTGAAATATCTAATAATTACACACTAGGTTTTATCGTTCACCATTTTGATTTATTCTATTTATATTTCATGTACCACCACATGTCCCACAAAAAAGGGGAAGGGGAAGCCAGACAAGCTTGCATATATATCCCACAACCAATACTATTACTTTAATAACACCATTATATACCTAGTTGGGTCACAACATTTGTGCACACCATCATTGTATAAGGATCATTGACCAAAAAATGCAACAAGATTGAAGGGTATCAAACAAAATAGATTATGCAATAAAAGGAAAACAAGAGAATGCTTTAAATGTAAAACCCCTTGTTAATTTGCACAATTACAATTAATTGAAAGTGAACTAAAGATATTTTCTGCATTTGCACAAATTCGCAACGATTCCTTCAATCTTGGGAATATTACAAGCTGTACTTACCAACACCGATTCTAATCAATCAATCAATTTCCAGATTGAATATTATTTAAATTCAATATTAAAGTAACCTTGACCAAACTTATAATTACTGAATGATTGGGACGCTAATGCTGTGAGTTTCTTGGGGCAATTTCTCTATACTTAACCACACTATATTGTCTAATTCGGTGAATTACTGCATTGAAGGAGCCACATTTTAAAAAAAATTAAACAAGTTCAAATTTCATATAACAAATAACAAATAATGTCCCACCTACTTTGAGCTCTCGAGTTCAAACCAAATAATACATGTTATAACTCTATATCTTGTGATAGGTTTAGTTCATTGACTAACGAATCAGTTTAAAACATTATTAGTTCATTGACAAACGAATAAGTTTAAAACATTGTTTACAAAGAAAAGATGCGATAAAACAATCCTCGACTACAATGCAAATAGGGCATTAGTGTAGGACTACAATGATTACCAATAAGCAATTCCTTTCCTAAGATGAAGCCATATGAGTGAACCTCCAAGTGACCACATTTTCAAGCATTGCGATTATCTATATTTCTAATTACTAACAACTATCTTATGAACATGGCAGGGTACACGAACCATCATATAGAACCAAATCAAGAATGATCTGTGCTTTCCTGTCCAATACTAAACTTCTCCCTCAATTATAGATCTTTCATGGAGGGGAGTAACTTCAAAAGTTGTTGCCTATCCATCCACCTCAACGCTACTGCATAACTTATTGATCTTTCATTCAAGAAAGGGATTTTTCCAAAAGGTTGTTAAGTAGCTCTACTTCAATGAATTAACTCGTATTATCATGTCTTTAGCATGTAGAAATATCATTAATGTTTTTGGGCTCCATTGCATTATTTTCCTTTGGGTTTATTTCCAACCAACCAAGTGTGGTCCATCTTCATGACCTGAGATTATTCATGATTTATGAGACAAGAATCATTAATCATTTTTCACTTACTCAAGCTGGACCACATCTAATTGGTCCAAAATGTCAAATCAAGTAAAAAACAACATATTAAATTCCAAAAACAACGAATAACAACTGATCTATCATTTCGGGACAAACAGGGTGTTACAACCCATCTAGTACCTCATTCTACTTCTCCAGATCCTGCATTCATTAAAGCTGGTCTTTGACCCTTGGAGCATCTCCATTTTCATGAAAATGGCTTATGGGATTTTAAATATGGGAATTATCTTCACTCTTACAAGTTCTTGCCTTCTGAGGTATTGGTATCCAAGCTAGATCCCATTCTTACAGAATACCTGATAATAAGTTCTCAATTTCAGAAAATTATTATGCAGCCAAATTTAATATTCAAAGGCATAAAATAATAGGGGATTATGTGATTTTTTGAAGATAAAGGGTAAACAAAAGGGGAGTGCACGTGTAAGTAGTAGCTGCAACCAAAAAGCAATAAAAAAAGGCATGTGTTTCAGGTCATCTAGAACAATAAAGTTTATATAATGCCCTACATTTTGTAAGACATTATTGAAATAAGTACATCACAAATAAAATACATAGTACTTATCACAAAAGATGTTAATGGAAGGCAACTAAAATGCCTAAAACTAGTTCTAATAAAAAAAGATGTTAATGGAAGGCAACTAAAATGCCTAAAACTAGTCCAAATAAAAAAAAAGGATTATTTTAGAACATGTATAAGAAGCATACAAGATAGGAACTTTCGTAATATCATTTTTGATGGGTTGGGAATAGCAAGACATATTCATGATCTGCATCTCATAATTGTCATCCAACAGAATGCTGGAATGAGAAATATTCCCAGAATTGAAGCATATTCTCACACAAAAGATTACTCACTCCCGGAAATCATAAGAAACATCACTACAACCTTAAAATGGACACAATATAATAATGGACCTTCGGCCAACAATACAGCAACTTGAGTGCCATGAGAAATTCTGGTTACAATATGCATAACTTAGGGGTATCACCTTCACATTTATGAACACTCTTAAAATGAGCACCAAACTCCCTGCCAGAAGTGGTTGTAGTTCTATCATAATAATCCTCTTCTTGTATATCTCGAAAGAATAATAAATATTGTGCATTACTAAGATAGCTATGCTACTATAAAGTTATGGAACTATACCTGTTCCATAACGTGGCAAATGTGATTGCCAACAAAATGACACAAGAAGATTGCATCGTTCACTCGAGTGTCAGGCACAACTAAAAACAGTTCATCAGATTTGTGTATGTCAAAATTGATGCTTTTCTAAGAACCTCTTGCTGCTTGTCGCTTTTCCTCCAGTGCGGCCCCTTCTTTTAACATGTCAGCGGCATCCTTGAGCATGTTAAGTTTAGTAAGTGCAGCCGCTTGCATGTAAAATGCAGTTGGCCAGTCAGGGTATACACATTGTGCTTGCATTGCATCACGAAGAGCAGCATCTGGTTGATCGCAAAGAAGATATGCTAGACTCCTCCTTGCATAAACAGTAGGGGATACCATGGTCCCAACCTCTATAAACTGCAGATATGAAAAACAGAAGCAGAATCATGCACATGTTATCTTCCAAGTAACGTAAAATCAAAAAGATGTTTTCTCTTTAGCCTATGAATTGAAACCAACAATGATGAACTGAATAAAAAACATATCAAGAAAACTATTCTATTCCCTTTGCAAAATCAATATCACTATATTCAACAAATCATATCAAAATAGTGTCTTAAGGGAGTCCCTGATCACTAGTAAGGATAACCCTCTACAGATACTGAGTTCTATCACACAAGCACACACAATGCTTGTCCATGATTTTCCAGCTTCTGACTAGGCAAGGCGTGCTTAATAAATATAGTATAACTAACATGAGAACATAACTTTGAAAATGCTCTCACAATCTTCTCATGTTTGATTGCCAACCAAGTATGTCCAACTTGTTGACCAGGCAAGTTAATTAGTGTGTCTCATCTACCGTGGAATGTAGAGATTGTGTGTCACTCTAGCTATCCTTGTCACCTGCATCAATTTATCCCTTACAATGGATGTCATTTGCAAGCTTTGAACTGGTGTTTTCCTTCAAGGTAGTAGGTTAATTAATCAAATAAGCAAAGCAATTAAAATGTCTCACATATAGTGCTGATCTATAAACAAATAATTTTTTATCATTGCCATTCACTTCAAGGTTGAAATGATGAGTTTTCTTCTCTGACAGGTGAAGTGTTTCTTAAATGAACTGAATGCTTCATATTTGATCCCTAATCATGGACATTTCATTTGAGTCATTGAGTAAACCAGTTATCTGTTTTACAAACAAGGAGTCAGCTGGTTACCGTTTACAACAAATTTGGCCAGTTGCCCTTTTACAACACATTTGACGGAATGGTTGAGTGGCATTATTTGATATTTTCATAGGCCACTGTGATAAATTATCTTTCGAAATACACATGCAACTGTTGAAGTATATACGCCCCAATAATATGTAGGGGTAATAAATTTTGTATAATGGTCACTTTGTATTAGTCATATGAAAATATGTAACATTTAAATGTTGATGATAGGGGTTAAATGCTGAGGTTAGGGGTTGGGTGGTTAAACAACCATAACCACATTGAGGTTGTATAAATATCTACTGTGAGACATAATACATGGTGAGAGAGATGTCTGCACTGCAACATCAAGAGATCATAACGACTAGATATCAAAAGCATCCTTACCAACCACAAGACTATGTGTTCTCCAAATGCAAGCATGATGATTTACTTGTGTATTCAAGCATAATTTGGAAGAAGTCCTGATTTACTTGTGTATTCAAGCACAAATTGGAAGAGGTAGTCCTCCACTATGAATAACCATGACAGCATCGAGTAATAATTATGATGTTCTGATTTTGCAATCTCACCCAATAGTAGCATTGGGTTTGTACTTCCTTCACACAAATAAAGTTCCAACATAACATCATTGAGCTGCATTGATTAATTTAGACTGTACATCAAAATTTGCACGATTACATTCTATCTAATATCAATATCTCAACCATCTCAAATTCACTTACTATTATACACACAAGTCACATAATAAAGCAAGATTAATAAAGGAAAGGAACATGGAAGACTGGAAGACCACCTATAAAAGGTTGTCGAATGTAGAACATCCGTATGCAGTTCTCTTTTCCTCGGCAAATTGATTTCTTAGATGGTACCAACCTCACAACCTGAGTTTTTTTTTTTTGATCTTAAACAGATCCAAAGAACACTAACAATAAATTCTGTCCATTATTTGGCTATTTTTTAGCATTTAGCTATCTTTAGTGCTCATGTAAAAGTATTCTAGTCTTAAAGTAAGTTAAACAAGCACTAGCACCAACAAAATTTTGTCCTTTTCTAGCATTTAGCCATCTTTAGCGCTCACGCAAGTGTATTCTAGGCAGAAAATCATAAACACTGGAGACTACATTTGATCTTCAGAACCATATGTTAGAACAAATTTGTATTATAAATAAGTAACTACTGAGTAATCTCCTCTCTTTCATTCTTCCACAATGCACTCATATCAACTGGTAGCAAAGTCTTGATTTGGTTCTCATCTCGGTCTTCTTTGGAGTCTGGCAGAAAATCATAAACACTGGAGACTACATTTGATCTTCTGAACCATATGTTAGAACAAATTTGTATTATAAATATGTAACTACCGAATAATCTCCTCTCTTTCATTCTTCCATAATGCACTCATATCAACTGGTAGCAAAGTCTTGATTTGTTTCTCATCTCTGTCTTCTTTGGAGTCTGTCTCTGCACGCAAAGCTACATTGAGGTCAATCTCCAATGACATAGGTTATAATTAGCTATTTTCTCCAATGCCAATTTTAGGAAAGAAATTTATTTTGAGGTAATCTGCCGCTATCTCCTTTTCTACTGTACATCCTGCATTTTTGCTTTGCATCCTGCACTTCCACTGAACAGCCTATGAAATCTCGGCAAAATTTATACATGACATCATATTGATGTTCTGGTAAATAATAGGAAACCAAGTGCAGTTACAGCAATGTCAAATCCCAGTGGCGGTCCCCTACTAATCAGCCTACTTTCAAGCTGGCTACAGGGACCAGTATTCCTCAACTTTGAAAGCACTATAAACCTATGTTTAACCAAGTTTCTGGGATGGGGGAGCACGGGAGCAAGGAGACGCATAAGGGGGATATGTGGAAGCACCCCCAAATTTTAGGAAAATTCAGGGGGGGCAGGGGACATTGGGGAACCTAGAATAGCGGTCCACATCTTTAAAATTATAAAATATAAAAATAAAAATAATGAAAACCCAACAATAACGATTCATCCCATGCAGATTCATCATCGTGCAATCCAGTGGAAATGCTATAATCCTGCCAATCCTGAAATCCTGAAAACTGTTAAGTCTGCTGGATTCTGAATGAGATATGAAATTCTACTTTCTCCATATGAAGTCTGATGAGGTTGGAACGATTCTCAAACATCCTAAAACAATTAATGGTAATGTTAAAAATTTAAGTAAAAGGATACCTTTTCTATCCCTTAAGAACTAAGTTACCAGGATTCGGATACGGATCTGGATCCGGATTCGCTAGATTTTTGAAAACCCAAGATCCGGATACAGCAAAGATACGTCAAGTACACAAAAATATAATAATTTTTTAAATTAAAAAAATATATATACAAATTAATATTTAATGTTAATAAATTTAATTTATAATTTTAAAATTTAATTATTATGATATTTTAATGTAACATGTAGAAAATGTAACATTATAATATTTAATAGAAACATCAATCCAAGCTAGTCTCTAAGTAACATTATAATTTAATTACAAAACTCTGGAGTCTCATTCTAAGTTAGAAATATTTACACATTATGTTATATTTCTATAATTACACATTAGAACATTATAATTTAATTACAATACTCAAGTTACTTAGAAATATTACATGATATTCTCGAGTCTTATTCTGAACACCATTCTATAATATGGTTTGTAATTACAATACTCTCAAGCATTGAATATAATATCACCCGATTTTCTTTGCTATCAACGACGATGAGGAAGAAGTTGATGTTTTGCCCATGAACATTTGCAGCCAAGTTACAAGCTCACCTGCTCTCAAAGCTCTACAAACTTGTGCCTTCACTATTGCGGCCAAGTTACAAACGGATGCTGCCTCTTCACTGTTGCTTCCTCCTTCGTTGCTGCTTCACTGCTTCGTTGTTGTGGCCAACCAAGACAAGAACAAATCAAGACAAGACAAAACCTAAATTGTAAAAACTGGTTTTAATTTTTGAAATCCGTCAATTTTTGTGAAAGATCTGGCTCTGTCAATGGGATCCATTTCTGGGCATCGGGATAGGTTCCTGAATTTCATGGATCCTCCACTAACACATATTTTTTTTAGTTCTAGCCGGATCCGGATTTGATTCATGGATCCTAGACCCTCAACCAGCGGATCCGGTAACTTAGCTTAAGAATATATTACCATTCATTATTGAGGTCCACTCCTCAAAACTCTATCTTGGACAAAAGCTTGTTGGGGTGCACTCCTCAAAACTCTATCCCTTTCTCTTTCTTTTTCAATCTTCATGGGTTGTTGGACAAAAGTTCGCTGGCTAGCACCTAGGTACCCCCCTTCTAGGGAGGGGGGCATGCTCAAACGTCCCTCTTTTGGGGAAACACATCCCCCACATTGGGGAAACATTTCCCTGAGTCCCCCCCCCCCCAAGGGGGATGTGGGGCCCAAAGTTACAAAGCTCACCTGCTCTCAAAGCTCTACAAACTTGTGCCTTCACTGTTGTGGCCAAGTTACAAACCGAGGTTGCCTCTTCACTATTGCTTCCTCCTTCGTTGCCGCTTCACTGCTTCGTTGTTGTGGCCAACCAAGACAAAACCTAAATTGTAAAAACTGGTTTTAATTTTTGAAATCCATCAATTTTTGTGAAAGATCCGGCTCTGTCATTGGGATCTGTTTCTAGGCATTGGGATAGGTTCCTGAATTTCATGGATCCTCCACTAACGCGTATTTTTTTAGTTCTAGCCAGATCCAGATTTGATTCATGGATCTTGGACCCTCGACTAGCGGATCTGGTAACTTAGCTTAAGAATATATTACCATTCATTATTGAGGTCCACTCCTCAAAACTCTATCCTAGACAAAAGCTTGCTGGGGTGCACCCCTCAAAACTCTATCCCTTTCTCTTTCTTTTTCAATCTTCATGGGTTGTTGGATAAAAAGTTCGTTGGGTAGACCTAGTGCCCCCTTCTACGGAAGGGGCATGCTCAAACATCCCTCTTTTGGGGAAACACTCCCCCCACATTGGGAAAACATTTCCCTGAGTCCCCCACCCCCCACCCCCCCCCCCCCCCCAAAGGGGAATGTGGGGCCCAAAGTGTGGGAAATGTAGGGGATATGCCCCCACCCCATTAGAAAATGTAACTAGGTATGGTCTTCATAATTTCTATTGCACTTATATTATTGTATATTTGATGTAAACATCAAAAGAAGACAAAGAAATATTATTTTTATAAGCATGGGTTTATGCTCAAATTATTTGGTCATCTAGGTCAAGCATGTTTGTCATGCTTCTAGGGTTTATTGAGTTAAAAGAATAATTTTCACGAGTCAAAATAATGTCTTAGAGCCAAGTCCCATTTGGACTTTGAAAAGAAAAGAGGAAAAATAATTTATTTGAGTCAAAAATGTCATTGTTGTACCAACAAGACCAAGTTGGCCCTAGAGGGGGTAATTCGACCTCTTGGATGTGTATAAATAGAGACAGATTCGACCTCATTTGAAGCACCACTCAAGCAAGTTCAATCTCCAAGAAAAGAAGTAAGAAATTCAAGAAGAAAGAGAAAGAAATCAAGAAAGAGAAAGTGAAGTCTAAGGAGGAAGGACAATCGAAGTATCTGCCCTAAAATCTGCCCTAGATCTCCCACACGTGCGGAATTCTGTAGTTGCTATAGGGCCAAAGTTACAAATGCACTGCATGTCTGAAAATCTAAAGATGGGGGCCAAAATTCTGAAGCTGGAAGTTGTTTTGAATGTTTTGACTTGAGTTGATTTTGACTTGCTGAAAGAGCTTGGGAAGAGGGCTGACTTGGGTCTTATTGGAGATCTTGGTCTTCTTGTTTAGGTCTTGGATTCCCCATTTGATCTCGTTCTATAAGGAGAATAATTTTTTGGGTCTTCCCCTTGGAGGGGTTTTGCCCTAGCTTGGAGCCTACATCTTGTGTCCATTTTCTATTTGTGATCTTCATTGTTTATGGTTTTGGTAGTTGTTTGATGAACATAACATAATAAAGTAATAAGAAGACTACATAACTTCACAAGCAATTATCAAATAAAGAGAAATCACCCTAATTGTTGCCCCTCTTGATTTCTCAACACACCCTGGAGAGCACATCCCCATGGAACATTGCTATAAACAAAGAGAAACTTGATGCTTGGTCCTATTTTTCAACTGTAACAAAATTTGACAAATTAACTAAAGATAATAGTTGTAGTGAGTCACATGGGCACTCAACCACATGGGCACCTTTATAGGCCTTGTGCATGCTTGAAGAGGTGAATATTGATCTAGATGAATGTTGTATGCCATGAAATGAAGACTAAACTACTTTATATAAGGATCACCCTCCTTATGGAAGACAATTGTGGACCCAACAGACCTTCACCCACCTCAAAAACAATGCTTTAATGTGGAGCATTAACATGGACCAGGTTAATAGTTGACCTAACCCCCTGTTAATACCTCAAAACAAGGCAAAGGAACCAACTTATGAGTGCATCACATATGGGGAAAGGTGATCCTAATGCACCAATTTCAAGAAGAAAAGGCATTGTTGAAGGCTCCAAGGAGTCCCTTTGTCCACATAACATGCCAAATCAACATTTTTCAACATATGTGGATGCATGTCTCACCCATTTAGAGAGGCCCTAACCCATCTACAAATTTGAGGCAATTCTACATATTTGGAGGCATATTTCACCTTTGAATTGGTCTTTTGGAGACAAGGGAAAATTGTTCAAGGCATTTTTTACATTTTTGGAGAGCTCTTGGCATGAGGATATGCCACATGGCATTGTTGACATAGTCAAGCCTCTAAATGAAGATGAAAACCAAAAGCGGAGCACGCAAGATGAGAATGTGACATACGTCCTTGGGGGCATTTTCATACCCTAAAAATAAGTCAAATTCCTCTTTAAAAGAGCAATGTTCCATCCATGGAAGAATCTCGATGCCTCTTAATAGCATTTAATTGGAAGAAGGTTAAAAAGAAATCTCATTTAATTTGCAAAGGATGGATTCACGAGGTGTTGATTTTTCTAGTACAATAGATGTAAGTACTTATTTCTGAAATTTGATATTTACTTCCAATGGTATAGATGATTATTTAGCTCTTTCAATTTATCATTAAGTAATTAATTTTTTTTTTCCATAGATACAATAGAGCAATAGAAATCACAATGCACAAAGAGACAAGAAGATTTACCATGGGAAAACCCATAATGGGGAAAAACCCAACCAACCTTTTCCTTAAAGAATCAATGCAACAAGAGATACATCAAATTCAAACTAACCGACAAGGTCATCCACCAAGTGTCCAAGTTAGCCCTCCTTAATCTGACTGCAACCATAAGAGTACAAAGAATTTCAACTCCCTCTACTACTAAGAAGTATCATAGGAGATGTGACTCTAATGCATAGGGATAAGCCTCAGAAGTTTGGCCCTTTTCCACAGAGATAATTCGCAGAGACTCAACCTCTTTTCACAGAGATGATCCACACAGTCTCGGCCTCTTTCCATAGAGATGACCCACACAGTCTCAGCCTCTTTCACAGAGATGATCCACACAGTCTTGACCTCTTTCCACATAGATGATCCACAAAGCATCGACCTCTTTCCACAGAGATGATCCACAAAGGCTCCACCTCTTTCCACATAAATATTTCACAGAGTCTTGGCCTCTTTCCACAAAAAATTTCACAGAGTCTTGGCCTCTTTCCACAAATTTTTTTACAAATTCTTGGCCTCTTTCCACAAAGATGATATAATCCTTCGCTGACCTCAAATGCACTTTGTATGCTTCATAAAGACTTATTGTTGGCCTTAGATATACTTCGCATGCCTCATAACATTTCTCTTGCCTCAAACTTCGTTTTGTCCTCAAGTTAGTCTCTTCTACCTCAGATATGTGTGAGCTATCTTCAAGCCATGAGGGAGTTCGAGTTGACTTTTCTTTATAGTTCTTTCTTGGGCTGAATGGGTGCCTTTTCACTTGGAGCCAACTTGAATTCTTGACGAGGCCAACTTGAAGAATAGAGGGCCGACTTAGACAACTTGTGGTGCTGAAACCAAAATTCAAAAATCTTTTGAATATAAAATAAATAGTTCTCTTTTCTTGCAAGCATGAAGAACACGCTTCAAATAATTTTTCTTTCACAAATATAATTTACATTTAATCTTTACAAGTACAATTGAACATTATGAAGACCAACCATAGCTACAAAATTCAACACTTCCTCTTAGCTAGGGAGATACTCATAATGACTATTAGCTATGGAGGTATTCATAATGACTATCAAGATGTTCTATGTATACATGATCTCTCTAGGAAAGGTATAACTCATCGATAACATCAACATTTAACCTACATCAACATCAGCATCAATATGTAGCACAACCCAGGTTAGCTCTCCTAACCAATGGTACTCACTCAACTAATCACCATGATCCCGTGGGCGCCTCCCCTAATGGCACTCCGACTAGTTCAAGGTTGCCATCACTCATGGTCAAACCCTAGGGATATCCATGTCCCAACAACAAAGGCCTCACTCTAGACCATGATGATGAAAAGGGCACCCACTCCATTGAGTGTCTGGCCTCGGGGACCATTCTTTCTAGAATGTTGCTCCCTCATGCTATCTCACCAAGGCACCCGCTCCATCGAGAGTTCAAGCCTCAAGGACCATTCTCTCTAAAATGTCCATCCCTTGTGCTATCTCACTAATAGTCAAGGCATGCTCCTATTATCACTAATAGTCTGAGCCATGCCCCTATTGTCACCAACAGTCCGGGTCATGCTCCTATTGTCACCAACAGTCTAAGGCATGCCCCTGTTGATGTCACATCAATGCTCCCTCTCACTCATAGAGGGGTTCTCCACAAGACCAAGCTTGTCCTTGAAGTATTCAAACTTTGCCCAAGACAGAGGCTTTATAAGAATATCAACTGTCTGCTCATTAGAGGGAATATACTAGAGCCTCACTGCTCCCTTTTGTGCCATATCATGAATGTAGTGGTACTTGATCTCAACATGCTTTGTCTTATCATGAAATGCTAGATTGTTTGTCAACTTCACAAAACTTTGATTGTTACAGAACAACATAGTCGATTCCAACATCTGATTGAACAATCTAGAGAGTAGTAGCTTATGAAGCCATACTCCCTCACAACATGCCAAACAAACTGCAATATACTCTACTCCTGCAGTACTACGTGTGATCGATGTCTGCATCTTGCTCATCTAGGATATCATAGCAGAACCCAAATTGAAACATACACTAGATGTACTCTTCTTGTCATCCACACTCCCTGGAAAATAAAAAACCATATATCTCGACAACTGTATCTCACCACTGGAAGCATATATCTCAAACAGTAGTCAGCGATAACACACAACTATCTGAATATATGCTTTTTTGTAATCTAATGCTCATGTCTCAGTTCCATCTGGAATTGACTCAAGGTGTTGATTGCAAAGCAAATGTTTAGCCTAATATTCACCAAATACCTCAACAATCCAATCAACTTTCGGTACATAGATGGATCTACCAAATCAAATTCAGAATCTCTCAGCTTTCTCAGATTCGTCACCATAGGACTTGCAATAGACTTGCATTCCATCATGCCAAACTTTTGAAGGATCTTGATGACATATTTTCCTTGCCCAAGAAGAATTTCATAGGGTTTCTTCTAGACTTCCAGTCCCAAATAGTAAAGCATCAAGTCATAGAGGCCAACTCTCTCTTACACTGAATAATAAGACGCTCTAGACTTGTTAGGAACAAATTATCAACATATAGTAGCAGCGTCACCAACTCACCCTTCACAACCTTGATAATAAAGGTTTGGATCAACAACACTCTTAGAGAAACCAAGTCTTGTTAGATGTCCATCAATTCTAGAAAACCAGAATCTTGGAGCTTGCTTGAGACCATACAAGGCCTTCTTTAATCTGCACATCTAAGATTCTCTATCATGACCCTAAAAACCTTGAGGTTGCTCTAGGTACACCTCTTCCTCAATCACACCAATGAGGAACGTGGTCTTTACATCCATCTGATGTAACTTCCATTGCATAAATGAAGCAAGAGAAATAAGAGATCTAATCATGGTGTACTCGGCCACCGATGTAAAGAGCTCATCATAGTCTTCTCCCTCTTTCCGTGAGAACCTTCTAGCCATGAATCTTGCCTTGTATTTGTCAATGTTGCTCCTGACACATGAGCTCTTTTGCTTTCGTCAAATCGTATGAGATCAATCTTGATCCAATTCAATAAGAGTCTATACAAAGCCTTCCTTCTGCTTACAAGTATGTGCCTCACAAACTTGAGATAGTACTTATGTACGCTTCTCCTTCTTCTAATGTAAATTTTAAATAGAAATCATTTTTGTTTTTGACAAGATGTCCCTTCATAGTCTTCTAAGTTTTTACCTCTTATTGAGATAGTCCTTTGCTTTGTACTTCTAGTCATCTAACTTTGTCTTGGAAGTTACGACTGACTTCTTTCCAACATTCTTCAATCTTGCTGATCTATCTGCTCCCTCTGAGTCCACATCTTATTCAGTACAATATTTCTCATCACAAATCCCTTCTCTTGGGAGAGTCCTCTTGTCACGACTTGCTTTGTTCTTCCACCTACTACCAAGGTCTAGGAAACCTTTAATATGAACCTACAATCCTCATTAGGAGACCAAGGAAGAACAATCACAGTCAAGCAAAGAGTTCAAGGACAAGAGACTAACTATTGGTGAAATCAACGACAATAGTAATAATCAAATGGGAGAGATATATAGTACTTATCTTTTGAGAAGAATGTTAGCTCCCTCTTGATCTTTAGTCTTCCCGCAATCAATTGCAAATTTGTCAGCGTCATTCACGTCATCATCCTAGTGCCATTCCGAAAATGTCTAGTCAATCCTAGGATTCTATCCATAAACCTTAGAGCTTCCAAGCCATTGTTGCTTGCTAGGGCTTACAAACACTAGATTTTCAAAACCCTACACTCAATTTACATATGTGATGAAATTCATTAAAAAATCATCCTTGGTTTCACTAAACCACGTAGTTAAACTTTTTCCAAATATTTCTTTAAGATAGATTTCAGTACTCAAGTATTTACAACAGCAGTAAAGTTTTCCATGACATCAATTCTTCAAGAGGGTCAAATTTTATCAACAACAAATCCAATGTCCTAGGCCTAAGTTACTCAACCTTTCTTCCACTGAAGCGGACTTCATCTATTAAAGTGTGCCTTTTAATAGTGACAATGATACCTTCTTTTTGAAGCCTGATGTTATGAATAAAATATATAAGAAATAATGTATATCTCCCTCTCACTGAATGGTGGTATAATTCTACTTACCATACGTCAGCAAAAATGACTCCATTCCAAGCTTTGTATGGGCACAAACCTCATGGAAGGATCTGGCTACCATCCAAACAAATCTACCAGTTGTTAAAAACCAACTAGAAGAAACCCAAAAAGTTGTCCAAACCCTAAAAGAAAATTTAAATAATGCAAGAAATTGTATGAAGCAAAATGCCGATCGAAACAAAACTGAGAGAGAATTTGAAGTTAGAGTGGGTATTTGTCAAGCTCCAGCCATACAAACAGTTGTCTTTGAAACAAAAAGGAAAAAATAAATTGGCACTAAAGTTCTATAGACCATACCAGATCAACAAAAAGATTAGCCACATTGCATATATAGTTTAAGCCTTCTGGATAAAAGTCGTGTTCACAACGTCTTCCATGTATCTTGCCTTCAAAGGGCACTTGGTGACCATCAATCAGCACAAACAATGCTCCCATCCTTAGATGATGAAGGAAGGTAATTTTAGAGCCAGAAGGTATCATATCCACTAGGGCAAAGAAGCTCTGATCACGAGTAATCAAAGAGTACTTGATCAAGTGGAAGGACTTACCATAAGAAGAAGCTTTTTGGGAAACTGAAGCGTTTCGTCAACAACATCTGTCGTTACGTATGCTTTGTCAATTCATATTCATTATTAATAAATACATATTTTTATGTCAATTGCTGGTTTGTCTGCCGCACCTGAGCATTTATAGATCATAAGATGAATACCTTACTACAATTACTCTATTAGCAGGGTTCATGACACATCTTGCAATGCAACATTTCCAAGAACAGCTTCAACCTTTCAATATAAAGATCATATGTTTCCCTTTATACATTGTCGTGTCATACTTCTTGAAAGATGACTCGGGATCTTGATAGTACAGAACTGATATTAAGTTTGCAATAAACGTCTTGATTTTGTGGTTATAATACATCAGCTTCAAACACATCAAAAATGTCTATGACAATATTTATGACTGTAGATGAGTTACATCACGTGACTCGATCAGTAATCAACATAACAGTTTTGATGGATCCTCAAGTATCCTTGCTGGTTTTCAATGAGCCTCTTAAACTTCAGGGTGTTGAGATTTGGCCATACTGAAGATCAATAACTTCAAGGAAAAACTTTGATACCGACCTTTAACGTGGTCCTATCAAGAATGTGTCAAAGGGACTTGATCTTGGACATAACATTACCATTGATACATACCTTTTATTTTCAGACTCATCTCTTGTGCCTGACTCATCGTTGTAGATTATCTTCTACAATACTTCTTTTACAGGGCATCTTCCATAGGTTTGTTGTCTTTATAGACAAGATAAGATTCAATCAAATTGGTGACATGGTATAAGAACAAGTTACAAACCAAGACAAGAATTGTAAGTTCTTTTGAATTTTCTGAGGTCATCAATGAGATCTTTCACAAGTTCGATAAGATTCCAGAGGTTGATACTTATGTCTTCTGAGGCTTACAGTCCTGAGATTGATTTCAGCTTCCTGCAATATGACAGTGGTATTAGGCTAAATTTCTCATCATTTTGATCACAGTCTGAGCATTCTTGAGCATCAAAGAACCCTTGAGGCTCAATTCTAAGTCTTTTGGTTTTGATAGATGTTGTTCTACTCCTTGCAGATAAGCCTCCTGAGGTAAGATAATGAATTCGGCCTATCTGAGGTTAAGCGTTTAGAATATGATTGACCTCAGATCAATATTTGAACTTCTTGAGTTTGAACTAGTCCATCCTATTAGAGTGAGGGAACAGGCAAATTTTAGATCTGCTCCTTTTCAAGAACTTAAATTGTCACTTACAGATTGCTCCCAAATCCCAAGCTCTGAGACCATGTTGATTTTTCCAGTACAATAGATGCAAGTACTTATTTCTGAAACTTGATAATTACTTCCAATGATATAAATGAATATTGAGCTCTTTCAATGTATCATTAAGTAATTACACATTCATAAATTCAACCATAGAGACAATAAAGCAGTAGAGATCACAATGCACAAAGAGACAAGAATATTTAACCTGGGAAAACCCACAATAGGGAAAAACCCAGCCAACCTTTTCCTTAAAGGATCAATGCAACAAGAGATACATCAAAGTCAAACTAACCATCAAAGTATAATCAATGAATGGATTGAATTGAATTGATTTACAATGAGCAATGAAGCTCAATAAGTAATACAACTATATTTACAGAAACAGCAAGTTTCTACTAAGAAAGTAGAAACAACAAGTTTCTACTAAGAATATAGAAACAACAAATTTCTAACAAGAAACTGCTAATTACAATCACAGATGAGCATTAAACACTAAAATAGCATTATTCTAAAGCTCAATATATTTACAACACCTATAGACCCTCTGAATTTTACAAACTTATCAAGACCAAGAGGCTTGGTGAAGATGTCTGATGGCTGCTCTGTTGTGGGAACATACAACAACTAAATGGATCTGTCTTCAACAAGCTGTCGAATGTAGTGACAATGGGTTTCCACATGCTTTGTTCATTCATGGAAGACCGGATTCTTGGCGAGTTTGAGCACTCCCTGATTATCACAGAACAAGGGAGTAGGACCTACTTGGGAAACATGCATATCCACAAGGATGTGTCGAAGCCAAACTGCCTCACAAGATGCCTTAACTACTCCCCGATACTCTGCTTCTGTCGAGGAGAGAGCCACTGCCTGCTGCTTCTTACTAGTCCATGTGACAGTGTCGGATCCCAAACTAAACACATAACCAACTGTAGATTTACGGTCATCAACCGAACCAGCCCATTCTGAATCTATGTAACCACTGAGTGTAGCATCTAAACTCCAAGTGTACAGAAGTCCATAATCAGGAGTGCCTCTTACATAACGCGGCACACACTTTGCTGCTATCCAATGATCAACCTTAGGCGCTGACATGAAGCGTGAAATGTAGCTCACTGCAAAACTGATATCAGGTCTAGTGGCAGTAAGGTGGATGAGGCTGCCCACTAATTGCCTGAATAAAGTTTCATCCACAAGAGGTGAGGATGACTGAGCTGAAAGTTTGAGCCTTGGTTCCATAGGAGTCAGGGCAGGTTTGCAATCCTGCATTCTGAACCTGTCCACAAGATTTCTGGCATACTTGGACTAAGAGAGAAAGATGTTGTTCTCAGTCTGCCAGACTTCAACCCCCAAACATTAATGAAGAAGTACAAAATCTGTCATATCAAAAGTGCTACACAAATCTTGTTTGATCCCATGGATCAAATGTGCTGGACTACCAGTAATGATAAGATCATCCACATAGACAACCACAAATAGAATATCATCACTAGTATGTTTGATATACATGTTTGCATCAGAGGGACTCCGCTGAAAGCCATGATCTGTTAGGTACTTGTCAATTTTAATGTACCAAGCCTGAGGGGCTTGTTTCAGACCATAGAGTGCTTTGACTAATCTACAGACTTTCTGTTCTTGACTGGCAACCTTGAATCCTAGACGCTGCGTCATGTAGACTTCTTCCTATAAGTCACCATTCAAAAAAGCACTCTTTACATCCATCTAATGGACTTTCCAATTGAACTGAGCTGCTAAGGCAAGGACAAGCCGTATGGTACTCATCTTGGCTGTAGGTGCAAGGGTCTCCTCATAGTCTATGCCTTCCTTCTGTGAGAACCCTCGAGCAACAAGGCGAGCCTTATACTTGTCTAGGGTTCCATCAGCTTTGTATTTCACTTTATACACCCATTTGCAGCTAATGTGCTTCTTCCCTGTAGGAAGATCAGAAAGGGTCCAAGTGTGATTCTTCTGAAGACTCTGGAATTCAGCTTCCATAGCCTGTTCCCACTCAGGTATACCCTTAGCCTCTAAATAGGTTTTAGGCTCAAAAACATTGTGTAAGTTAGCCATAAGAGCAAAATTTATGGTAGGCTATTGTTTGCTCTTATTTCTGGAAGTTCTAACTTCAAGGAGCTCATTATCCCGGAGACCACCAATAGTTTTAGCCCACCATTTAGGCTGGAGAGTAGAAGAACCAATATCAGGAGTAGACGGAGGAGGCTCAGGAACAACAGGAACAACAAGAGGAGGATTATTTTCCGGAGGAAGGTCAGGTAGTGCATCATCAAATACTGATGCTGCATTATCCCTCCCATCAGGTGGACTTAACGGATGAAGAACACTATGAGGCGGATCCTCAGAACACTGCTCAAAAGAAGGAGACTGAAAGAACCCTCTGTCTTCATCAAATACTACGTCCCAACTGAAGCTAAGATGACCATTGTACCATGTCATCATAAGTTTCTGGCTTTTGGAATCCAACTTAGAACGCTTAGCAGTTGGAATCCAAACATATGCAACCGAGCCAAGTATTCATCTTGGCTGTAGGTGCAAAGGTCTCCTCATAGTCTATGCCTTCCTTCTGTGAGAACCCTCGAGCAACAAGGCGAGCCTTATACTTGTCTAGGGTTCCGTCAGCTTTGTATTTCACTTTATACACCCATTTGCAGCTAATATGCTTCTTCCCTGTAGGAAGATCAGAAAGGGTCCAAGTGTGATTCTTCTGAAGACTCTGGAATTCAGCTTCCATAGCCTGTTCCCACTCAGGTATACCCTTAGCCTCTAAATAGGTTTGAGGCTCAAAAACATTGTGTAAGTTAGCCATAAGAGCAAAATTTATGGTAGGCTATTGTTTGCTCTTATTTCTGGAAGTTCTACCTTCAAGGAGCTCATTATCCTGGAGACCACCAATAGTTTTAGCCCACCATTTAGGCTGGAGAGTAGAAGAACCAATATCAGGAGTAGACGGAGGAGGCTCAGGAACAACATGAACAACAAGAGGAGGATTATTTTCCGGAGGAAGGTCAGGTAGTGCATCATCAAATACTGATGCTGCATTATCCCTCCCATCAGGTGGACTTAACGGATGAAGAACACTATGAGGCGGATCCTCAGAACACTGCTCAAAAGAAGGAGACTGAAAGAACCCTCTGTCTTCATCAAATACTACGTCTTGGCTAAAGCTAAGATGACCATTGTACCATGTCATCATAAGTTTCTGGCTTTTGGAATCCAACTTAGAACGCTTAGCAGCTGGAATCCAAACATATGCAACCGAGCCAAACACTTTGAGGTGACTGATCTTAGGCTTACCGTTAGACCAAACCTCTTTTGGAGTCTTCCCTTTAACAGCCTGAGTAGGTGATCGGTTAAGAAGATAGACAACAGTAAACACTGCTTCAACCCAAAATTTGTTCGGAACACTCCTCTGTTGTAACATGGAACAAGCCATTTCAACAACCGTACGGTTGCAACGTTCGACAACACTGTTCTGCTGAGGAGTGTAGGCTGTAGTTTACTGGCATTTGATGCCATGGGTATCACAGACGTTGGAGAAAGCAGAAGAACAACCCCCCCCCCCCCTCTCGTTATTTATCCTAAGAGTTATGATATTACAGCCAGACTCTTTTTCAACTAAGGACTTAAACTTTTGAAAGATACTAAATACATCAGATTTATTTTTTAGAAAGTACACCCACATCTTTCTACTGAAATCATCTACAATAAGCAAAAATTATTTGCAACCAGTGATAGAAGATATATTCATAGGCCCACAAATATCAGCATGAATTAACTGGAGTACATTAGATGCGCACCAAGATTCTCCATCCTTGAATGAAGACCGATGTTGCTTGCCAGCTTGACAGGCGCCACACACTCCCAACCGTTGAGTCTGAATATCAGGTAACCCTAACACAAGTCCCTCCTGAGATAGCTGAGAGAGATACTGAATGTTTAGATGCCCATATCTCTAATGCCATAGAGTGATGATGGGAGAAACACGAGTTGCTAGAGCCACTTCTGGAGAATCACCAGTGTCAAGAAGCCTGTATAGGCCATGATCTTCTTGGCCAACAACAACCGTAAGACAAGTGTCCTTGTCAATAACGGAGCACTTGTGTGCACTGAACACCACATCGAGCTGAGCAGAGTTCCTCATAATCTGACTGACAGACAACAGATTAATTTCCATACCAGGAACATAGTACACATTCAAGAAGATGAGTGTGTGCCCACTAGACTGGATTTGAACTGTACCTCTGCCAACCACTGTTTACTCCTCACCTCCACCGAATACCACGAAATCACTGAAAGATGAGAAGTCAATAAACCAATCACGCCTGTGAGAGAAATGACATGATGCACTAGAGTCAATGTACCAGGCAAAAGACGAGACATGATCTGAGGACCTCTTAGCCATAAAGGCGTAAAAGGCAGATTCCTTTTGCTCGAAATGTTCTGCAACATTTGTTGTCTGATGAGACCCTCCCTATTTCTTCTGTTCAGAAGCAATCCCCTGTCGGCAATCTTTCTTCATGTGGCCGAACTTGTAACAGTAATTACATTGCACATTTTTCTTCTTAGCGGGATCAGAACGTTGAGAGGAATCTTTCTGTTGAAAGGACTGAGATCACTGATATTGGGCAGCAAAAGCATTTTCTGAGGAGGCTGATGAAGCACCACTACCAAATTGTTGTTTCCAACGATCTTGCTGCATGAGTTTGATGCGTAACTCCGGAAACTTTAGATCAACATTAGTGGAGGTAATGTTGAGTGTTTCTATGAAGTGCTCATAAGGTTTTGGTAGACTTTTCAGAGTGATGACTACCAGATCTTCTTCCTCCATGGTCCGACCAATGGCTTCGCGCTGATCTCGAATGTCTTTAATCTTGTTAAGATATTCCTGCAAAGACATATGTTCTTCCATCATGATGGAGAACAATTGATTCTTTAGAAAGAAAGCTTTGCTCTTGTCGGATGTCTCGTGCATTTCCTTTAAATGTTGCCAGATTTCAGCAGTTGTTTCGCTGGAAGGAATCTATGGTAACTGATCACTTAGTCACCAGATTCGCCGAATTTAATGGTTGAAATTCGAAATTCGCCGATTTTTATGCTGAAACGAATATGTTCGTTCGAGTTCGCCGAATTTAATGGCGAACTCGAACGTAAACCCGAATTCGAATTTTATCGGATGAAATTCGTGTGAAAATCGATTAAATTCGTTTTAAAATCGGAAAAAATCGTTTAAATTCGTTTTTTAGGGTCCGTGGGTTTTATTAGTTGAGTCGGGTATCGGGTTAGGTTTTCGACTTTCATTTCGCCGCGACGCCGTTGCTCACTGCTACACTGCTACTGTGCTCACAACGCACATTCCTCTGCTCGCAGCCCACGTTCCGGACCCCGGTTTCATCGACGCGGCTTCTGCGTAGTGCGTTCAAACTTCACGCTCACGGTTCAGGGCCCAGGCTTCTGAAGTTCTGCGTTCACGTTCAGCCTTCAGGCGTCTATAGAATATCCAATAGTGCAGGCTGCAGCTACAGGTATAATTATATTTTTAATGAATAATTATTTTACTCCCATTTTCCTGTCTTTCATTAGCCTCATTGGTTGCTAAAACCTCCAGTACAATCTGAAAAATGTAATTTCTGTCTGTGCAATTGAGTTTATTATCCGTTTATTTATTGGTTTCTCTTGTGATTATTGTCTAGCTAAGAGCTCCTAACATTGAATTACCTTGGATTTAGTACATATGCTCTGAATATGATAACAGTTTTGCTTACTATGAATTCATTAAATGGACCCACTATCTAGCTCCCACTGCCAATGCCTAAATGTAGCCAATATGCGAAACTGAGACCTGAATCACATATATATCTCTTCTAACTTGGTTTGCTTTCTCTTATTTCCTTGTCAGTTAAACAGAGGAAGGTCGTTGTTTTCCCATTTCAACTTAAGTCCTCTACCTAATATTCTATTTTGTGTCCCTTTTCTAGTTGAAGCTATACATGGGAATCTTCTGTAGTCTGTGATATTGAAAATCATGAGAACTGTATCCCAGTATTCTTTAAAATGTTTTCAGTGTCTAGCTTAATCAAGCATGAATGATGAAACTAAAGTCATCAAAGTATTCATTATTCATTTTGAAAGCTTCATGAAATTTCACTGGCGAGGTGTTTCAAGAGAAACCTCATTACAGTACTTAGAGTTGGTCTAGGCCTTTCTTACATATTGTACATCTGAGAATGAATCAAATGATAATGAAATGGATAAAAATGACAGAATGGATAGGCAAATCCCAAGAAAGCAATGAAGAACCCTGATTCAGAACTGGTTCAGACTCCAGACTCAGAGTTATATCATGTTCTTTTGGCTGCTTCCGATTATTGAACATGTACATCACATGGGCATGATGGAAATAGTTGAAATCTATGCATTGAGATATAATTAAAGATCTTTCATAATATTGGATAAATAAAACCAAGATTGTGAAGAGGGAAATATGAGGAAAATTTTCAAAAGAGAAAGAGGAATCAAATTGAAAATGAGCATAGGATTCTAGAATTGGAAGTTTAAAGTTCAAACAAGTAGATGAGACAGAAGTTAGTAAGCCTGAACTGGCCAATAATCAGTACTTTGGACTCAAATTCCTCTGTTGCTAATCAACAGGCAAGTAGGTTTCTTGTATGATGTTGAGTGTTACTGTTTTAAAAATTAAGAATAGATCTTCAGGGCTTCTATGCTGAATGCAATTCTGAGTGCAACTTGTCTGCTCACTATTCTTCAGTTGGCATGTGAGGATGGTTTTATTTGTTAGGCTGGCAATGCCAAAACATAAATTCTCTTCTGTCACAGCCAAATTGAGATGCTCCTTTGCTGTGCCATAAGTCAATCAATAACAGACAGTTTGCTCAAATTTCAATTGACTCATTTTCAACTTAATATTAACTGAAATCAATTTTTTCAAAATGAGCAAGGCTGAGACACGATTGTGGTTCTATGTGCTATCTTTTATTCAAACAGCGGAAACAGTACTGAATTTATATTCAAACAGTCATACTGATATGACTCAGACTTCAGTATGTTTTTGCATTTTTTGAACAGCGTAGTGTTTACTGTTCAGTGTTTTGCATTTTTTGAACAGCGTAGTGTTTACTGTTCAGTGTTTTGCATTTTTATAATTATATTGTTTTCAAATTTGCAGACATTTCAGACTTTCAATGGCACCACCAAAATCAACTGCTGTAGCTTGGAATTTTGTCCAAAAAGATGGTTTTAATCTTTCATGTCAGCTGTGTGGACATAATTTCACTGGCACTTTGACTAGAGCAGTGGATCACCTTCTCGGTATTACCAATGGAAGTGGAGGTGGTGTTGAAGCCTGCAGTAAGATCACAGATGAACAAAAAGCCGCAGTGGAGAAAGACAATTCCAATTCACAGATGCAAAAGCAGAAAATGATAAATAAGAGGCAGCGAATTGAGAGGGAGATTGCCATGTCTTCCTCCAACACCATCAATTCAGTTTCAAAGATTGGTGGATCAAGTTCTACAGCTACTCAAGCAAAAACAAGTGGAACGTAAACATTAAATCAGTTCTGGAAACCTGTTGAGAAACAGGAAGTTGATGATGCTGTTGCTGAGTATTTTTATGCATGTGCAATTCCCTTTAATGTGGCGAGGAGTCCATTTTTTAAAAATGTAATTAAAAAGGCTATTGATTTTGGGAAGGGCTATGTTCCTCCTGGATCTGAAGCTTTAAGGACAACTTTGCTAAAGAGAGCAAAAGACAGAGTGACAGGAAAGTTCGCTGATATTAAAGAGTCTTGGAAGCTTACAGGATGCACAATTTTGAGTGATGGTTTGTCAGATTTGTGTCATCGCCCATTGATCAATGTGCTTGTTTATTGTCCTCAAGGGGTACTTTTCTTGAAGGCAATAAATGCAATGGATCAAGTGAAGACATCAGAATTTATTTTTGGAATTTTGGATGAAGCCATTCAAGAGGTTGGGGTGGAAAATGTTGTCCATGTTGTTACAGATAATGCATCAAATTGTGTTGGTGCAGGGAAGCTGATTATGGAGAAATATAATCAGCTTTATTGGACCCCTTGTGCAGCTCACTGTTTGGATTTAATGTTGCATGACTTAGCCAAATTTCCTTGGGTCAATGAAACAATCCGAAGAGCCAAAACAATTTCAAACTTCATCATCAACCATCGTCTCACTTTGAGCATACACAGGAAGAATGCATCAAAAGAGTTGTTGAGGCCTTGTGATACAAGGTTTGCCACTTTTTATATTACTCTGAAAAGAGTTGTTGAGGAAAAAGCGAGCCTAAGAGCTGTTTTTTGCAACACTAAGTGGGAGAGATCAACCCTCTCAAAAGAAACTAAGGAGAAAAATGTTGAAGAAATAGTGCTCAATAATGGCTTTTGGGAAAATGCAAACAAAGTTTTAAAAATTTGTGGCCCAATTGTTAATGTGCTCCGCATGGTTGATGGTGACAAACCTTGTATGGGTTTTGTTTATGAAAGCCTTGATCGTTGCAAAGAGGCCATTGCAGCTGCTTTTAATAATGTGGAAGCTGATTACAAGGAGATATGGGATTTAATTGATCATAGATGGAAGATGATGCATAGTCCATTACATGCAGCAGCATGCTATTTGGAACCTAGATTGTTTGGGATACCAAGACATAAGGATGAAGAAATCATGAATGGACTTATCCAGTCTATTGAGAAGCTAAATCCAGATCCAGAGATTGCAGGTTTGATCATAAGTCAGTTGAGAGCATACAGGTTAATGTCTTGCAATTATATTCTTTTGCATGCAATTATATGAATCTTGTTGTTAATGTCTTGCAATTATATGAATCTTGTTGTAACTTGTATATGAACTGATTGAGACTCTCAACTTGATACAGGTTAGAAGAAGGATTATTTGGAACACAATCAGCAAAGTATGATAGGAGCAGAAGTGATCCAATTGGATGGTGGGAATTTTATGGTTCAGGGGCACCAGAATTGCAAAATTTTGCAATTCGTATCTTAAGCCAGGGAGCAAGTGCATCAGCATGTGAAAGGAATTGGAGTTCCTTTGACCACATCCATTCCAAAAAAAGGAATAGATTGTCATCTGGAAGATTAGAAGATCTTGTTTATGTTCGTAGTAACTTGCAGTTGGCATTGAAGAATGTGGCTAAAGAGTCATCCACTTCTTCTACTCCGTGGATCGATCCTGTTCCAAATGCAACAATGGATGATGTTGATTTGTACATTGATAGTGACATAAACACTGACAGGGAATTCACTGATGAATCTGGTGCTGAAGCATCTAGCGGATTCACAGCTCATACTGCTCTTGATGACATAGAACTTTTTGATGTAACAAGTGGGCAACAGGAACATCAAGAATAAAACTTATGTTCCTGTTTTAGATTTCTAGTTTAGTTTTTGCATGAACAATTTTCTAAATTTAAAGTTTAAACTTTTGGTTATTAATTTCCAGTTTGCTGAAACTTGAAGAAACAGATTTTGGTGTTTAGTATTTACCATGAATTGTATGTTTAATTTCACAATGTTGCTGCCAACAGCCTCATGTATGTTATGGCTTGTTAATATGTTATTAAGCATTGAACTGCTGCTGTTATTAAGCATTGAACTGCTGCTGTTTTTTCATTCATGAGCACTATTTCATTCATTCATTCATTCATGAGCACTGTTTTTTCATTGTTGAACATGAGCACTATTTATTAAGCATTGAACTGCTGTTGTAGCCCTGTTATTAAGCATTGAACTGCTGCATAAAGTGTCAATGTTAATGCATTCATTCATTTGGAATATGTAACTTCCAGTCATAGATTATATGTAATTTGACTTAAATGATTATATATATATATATATAATATATATTTTTCGAATTTCTATATGTCGAATTTTATTGACAAAATTTTAGTTGGAGAACTTTATTCGAATTTCATGGTCGCCGAACTCGAACTCGAACTCGAACCTGGTGACTAAGACTGATCATCTGTGACAGAGAGTTTGAGAAGCATAACAACCTCTCGATTTCGATCATCAAACTTATCTTGATCAGCACCAGTTGTACCAGGACTAAGCTCTTTGCCCAAAACGAGCTGGTCAAGATGCCTATATTCAAAAATGGTCAGCATTCTCTGTTTCCAGATGTTATAATTGGTGCCATTAAAGCGTTGACTTCCTTCCAACATTAGATTGGTTAATGAAACCATCTACACGTTTCCCAAGACAGAAAACAACAAAGGAGTCTGGCATGGATTTCAATGTAGATGACGGCTGATCCAGACAGAATCTGACAAGTACTCCTCTGCTAGACGATGTAGAATCCTGTGTACCCTGACCTTTGCCTCAGCAAGACTCCACTGAACACCCGAAAAAAATTCGCTGACTCTATTAGCCTCTGATCTCCAATGCACATTAACAAAATTGCGACATCCAAACCATAATACTGAATCTTGCTCTCTGTAAAATAGCGTCTTCCGACAATCTTCACAGGAAACTAAATAAGAAAACGGAATCCGTCAAACATGCAAAGAGGCACGTCGGGGGTTTGATTTCTCCCACGCACCCGAATCTGTCAAAGGATGCCGTCAGGCGGTGGTCCGGCAGCTGCAGAGAGCGTGTTGAACAGCCACAGCTACAACTACAACAACAGCAATAACACGTTGTGCGCTGTTGGATATTCTCGTGGGTGGTGTTTGAACGGGTCATAAGATTTTCACAACTATTGGAAAGAGAGGATGAGCCGCTGTTTTTAGGTGAAGTCACCCTCGCTAATGTCACAAGAACGTCGATGTTGCCTGTGACCACCGTTGAATCCCTGAAAACAAGAAATAGCCGAGAAAAAGATCTGACGTCTTCCGCGGGTTTACTTTGGCAAGACCTATGCACGGGGGATGGATCAGCTGTCGGAGCACCAACGACGTCGGCTCCAAAGAATCGAACCTTGGCCAAAATGCTCTCTCAGAACTTATGGCTGTACAAGTCACGAGATCATCGGAGGTTGATGCCGAGAACACCAACGATTTGTAATAAGCTTTGCCAGAGGATGTGTGCGCGGGAGGAGTGATGCAAACAGAGAAGACAAGACGCCAATATGGGTAGGCATGTGCAAATTTTTTTTGAAAAACGATGCTTCGAGGAATCGAAACTCGGTGCTGACAAAAGAGACCCTTACTTTACAATAGAAAAAGATCTCTTCAAACTTGCAAATCAAGCACCTGAATATCAGGTTTAGAGCGGGAGTCGAACGCGAAACCTGCCAGAATCCCGACTTCCGCTGCCATGTCAACTCTCAGCCGGAGAGTGAATTCTGATGACGCGAAATGGGATTCAGTAGTTGGGAAATAAATGATCCGTGGGCAGCACGAACCAAAACACGGATATTCCCGGACTTGCGTTGGCGTACAGCGTCCAGACCTACTGCAAAAAAAAAACAAACAAAACAAAAGAGTCGCTCGGCATCTACAGATAGGTCCACGGGCTACAACAGCAGCAGCAAATGGTGAATAGAGAGCACGGAATGAAACACTAAATTTTTCAAACGAAAAAAATACCTGAGCTCTGATACCATAATCAATGAATGGATTGAATTCAATTGATTTACAATGAGCAGTGAAGCTCAATAAGTAATACAACTGTATTTACAGAAACAGCAAGTTTCTACTAAGAATATAAAAACAGCAAGTTTGTAACAAGAAACTGCTAATTACAAATCACAGATGAGCATTAAACACTAAAATAGCATTATTCTAATAAGGTCATCCACCAAGTGTCCAAGTCAGCACTCCTTAATCTGATTGCAACCACAAGAATACAGAGAATTTCAGCTCCCTCCACTACTGAGAAGTATCACAAGAGATGTGGCTCTAATGCACAGAGATAAGCCTCAGAAGTTTGGCCCTTTTCCACAGAGAGAATTCGCAGAGAGTCAACCTGTTTCCACAGAGATGACCCACAAAGTCTCGGCCTCTTTCCACAAAGATGATATCATCCTTCACTAACCTCAGATACACTTCGTATGCTTCAGAAAGACTCCTTGCTAGCCTCAGATGTACTTCACATGCCTCAGAATATTTCTCGTGCCTCAGACTTTGTTCTATCCTCAGATTAGTCTTTTCTGCCTCAGATATGTGCGAGCTATCTTCATGCCACGAGGGAGTTCAAGTTGGGTGCCTTTTCACTTGGAGCCGACTGAATTCTTGATAAGGCAGACTTAGACAACTTGTGACGCCAAAACAAAAGTTGAAATTTCTTCTGAATATAAAATAGATATTTTTCTTTTCTTGCAAGCAAGAAGAACATGCTTAAAATATTTTTTCTTTTACAAATATAATTTACATTTCATCTTTACCAGTACAAATGAGCAATATGAAGACTGACCATAGCTACAAAATTCAACACGAGAATTTTGGGGGGGGGGGTGGGGGCGGGTGGTGCCAGAACCACCCAAGAGATAGAGTTGTTCTTCAATATTTTGCAGGTTGATTTTGGAAAAGTTAATGACAGTTTCAAGCTTCCATTCTTCTCTCTTAAGATCATGTTCATCTGCTAAGGCTGCCATCTTGCATTTTCCACTGTACCCTCTTGGTTGGGGCTGTTTTCACTTCATTTTAGGGACTGTTCTTGGTTAAAGAAGAGGTTAGGTGTGGTGTTTACAGTCCTGAACCTTTTGTGAAAATAGAATTGAGATATGATGTTTTGCCAGCTCTTTATTCAATAAAGAATGCTGCGCAAATTGCTCTAATTCATCTATGTTGTCATTTGTGGCTATAAATGTGAATTGGATATGAGATTGTATAATTTTTTAACCACTTGCGCTCCAGCACATAATTCTGATCGATATCTATCAGTAGAGTTTGTTATTAGTTGCTTTACACATTCTCCATTCATTATCAAGCTTATTTGTCCTATAAATCCATAACCCCATTGATAAGACACTTGTCTGATTTGTCCCCACCCCAAATTCTTCTAAAAACCCTAAAAAACACATCATTTTACTAATCTGAATTTTGTAGCAGCACTTAAACACAGATTAGTGATCTTACTCGAGGATTCCCCCCTTGAGCTGGAAAAGAACCAACCTAAAGTGAGAGAGACAGCTACTGTGACAACAATAGGAAGCAGCCATAAGTTGCTCTAAGGTTGAACTTGCTCTTGGACATGGATAATATTTGAAATGCAGATTTGAGAGTCAACACTACCTGATGCTATTTTTAATGTGTAACATAGTTTGTCTTTTACGAATCAAAGCATTAGCTGGTAGTATTGTTAAAATTGGCAACTAGGGTCAAACTCGATGTGGGTCATCTTATTTATGGCAGCTGATATTTTTCCTAGATTCCTCTTGTCGAGAGGTGTAGGATTTGATCTAACGATCATCCCATTCCAACGTGGGGGGGGTGGGGGCGGGTGGTGCCAGAACCACCCAAGAGATAGAGTTGTTCTTCAATATTTTGCAGGTTGATTTTGGAAAAGTTAATGACAGTTTCAAGCTTCCATTCTTCTCTCTTAAGATCATGTTCATCTGCTAAGGCTGCCATCTTGCATTTTCCACTGTACCCTCTTGGTTGGGGCTGTTTTCACTTCATTTTAGGGACTGTTCTTGGTTAAAGAAGAGGTTAGGTGTGGTGTTTACAGTCCTGAACCTTTTGTGAAAATAGAATTGAGATATGATGTTTTGCCAGCTCTTTATTCAATAAAGAATGCTGCGCAAATTGCTCTAATTCATCTATGTTGTCATTTGTGGCTATAAATGTGAATTGGATATGAGATTGTATAATTTTTTAACCACTTGCGCTCCAGCACATAATTCTGATCGATATCTATCAGTAGAGTTTGTTATTAGTTGCTTTACACATTCTCCATTCATTATCAAGCTTATTTGTCCTATAAATCCATAACCCCATTGATAAGACACTTGTCTGATTTGTCCCCACCCCAAATTCTTCTAAAAACCCTAAAAAACACATCATTTTACTAATCTGAATTTTGTAGCAGCACTTAAACACAGATTAGTGATCTTACTCGAGGATTCCCCCCTTGAGCTGGAAAAGAACCAACCTAAAGTGAGAGAGACAGCTACTGTGACAACAATAGGAAGCAGCCATAAGTTGCTCTAAGGTTGAACTTGCTCTTGGACATGGATAATATTTGAAATGCAGATTTGAGAGTCAACACTACCTGATGCTATTTTTAATGTGTAACATAGTTTGTCTTTTACGAATCAAAGCATTAGCTGGTAGTATTGTTAAAATTGGCAACTAGGGTCAAACTCGATGTGGGTCATCTTATTTATGGCAGCTGATATTTTTCCTAGATTCCTCTTGTCGAGAGGTGTAGGATTTGATCTAACGATCATCCCATTCCAACAAGTATTTATGGAGATATGAATTTATTTGTAATACTTGACAAATTGTCAAGGTCGGCCAGCAGCTAAATGTGTGGCACACATGTTCAACATCTCATATAAATACAAGATAGGTGGAAGCATTATTTCACCATCTCATCTCACTCATTCTTCTCTCTCTCTCTCCTTAGCATTGGGTTAACAAGGAGCAGCCAACGTGGGAGAAGAAGGACGCAGCAAGGAGGCAAGGAAGACGCAGTTTTGGAGGACGCGGAAGCAGCAGGTCATCTCTTTGACCAGCGTGGGCAATTCAGCGCTGCGGTTTTGGTGTGGCTGCCTCTCCTAGGCAGGCCACAAATTCTGGCACAAAAACCAAGGCATTCTGACCTATGGTTTGACCAGGGTTGACTGCCCTACTATGGGGCAGCAGGCTGATTACAGTTGACTGCTGTTTGACTGTGATTTTAGGGCTGTTTGAGGGGTGCTGCTTCTTGCCGTTGGAAGACTAGATGACTGGGAAATTGACCAAATATATTGAAGGTCAATTTCACCTTGTTTGACCAGATTTGATTTTGCTGGTTAGGGTTTACTGTTGCTGTCATAAAATTACAGATTTCTGAATTTGTACTATTTCTCTCTGCTGAACTATTGAAGATTAAAGAAGAATTGATCAAAGGGTTTCCCTGCATTGGGGTTTGTCCTGGCTAGGCACCACATCTTGTGTCTCTTGTCTTGGCTTGTTTTCTGTTGATCTATTAATGTTCTATCAGCATTTTACTTTATGTTTATGTGATTGCTAAACAGTGGCTAATAAGAAGAAATCGAAGTAAACTGCACTAAGCATAGAACATACCATAAATTAACATGGTATCAGAGCTGAGGTGAAGACAAAGCCCAAGCAAGAGCAAGAGCAAGAACAATCACCAAAGGTTGTTGAAGCTATCTCAAAGACTTCATGGGGTCCTCATCACACTTCCTTGCTGAAGACAAGCTCCGTGAGAAGTTTGACTATCACGGATGGAAGATGTCTCTCGATCTAACATTAGAAGAGCGGGAAGTGTTGGACCATGTCAGAGGCAGAATCGTTGAGCCTCCATCAAATGCATCTGCTGCTGCTAGGAACAAGTGGACCAGGGGAGAAGTCAAAGCAAAGAAGATCATCTGGGACTCTATTGACAAGCGCTTGGTGGCCTATGTTTCTGAGCTGACCACCTCCAAAGAAATCTATGATAGACTCGTAAGCCTATTTAAAGTTAATGATGCAAATCAAGTTTTGTTCCTAAAAAGTAAGTTGAAGGAAATTAAGAAGGGCAAAGATGAGAGTATGCAAGCATACTTCTTAAGGATCACCGAGATCAAGAATGATCTCCTATCAATTGGGGAAGTCGTTCCTGACCGGGAAATGACAATCACAACTCAGAGAGCACCCATTTGAATGGTACATATTCAGAACCATTATTCTCAACAATAATGTAATCCCAGGATTTGAGGAACTAATGGCAAGATGCATTCAAGAAGAAACAAGGATGGAAGAGCAAGAAATGCCCGTGCTTACAGGCAATCACACTGCATTCTCCTCTCATGCTAAAAGGAGAAACAATTCCGGGGCTAAATCTAAAGGAAAGGCCTGACCGAAGGGTCAAAGAAAAGGAAGATGTTACAATTGCAACAAATGGGCCATTATGCAAGGGAGTGCCCTAATAAAAAGGACTTACATCATGACAATGATCAAAATCACTCCAGAGGCAATCAAAGAAATGACAGGTTCAATGGAAAGAGGAATGTCGGAAATCAAGGAAGTGGTTAACCCTCCAAGAAGGCAAGAAACTCCAGGTGTGAATCTAACATTGTTAACAATAAGCAAGATGAATATTATTATCTACCAGCGGCCCTCTCTACTACTGCTCCTCTGTACTCACTGGGAAATTGGCTTATTGATAGGGTGCTTCAAGGCACTTCACTGGTTAGAAAGAAGCTCTCTCTAATCTGATAGAGAATGAGACCAACCAGAAATTGTTCTTGGCGACAACTCAAAATATCTTGTGAAAGGCATAGGGAATGTCACTCTTCAATTGAATCAGGGTAATAAAATTCATTTGCAAGGAGTCCTATATGTACCTGATCTCAAAAAGAACCTGGTGTCCATTTCGGCAATGGAAGACAAAGGCTACAAGGTACGCGTATAGAAAAAGAATTTTAAAGATGCTTTCACTCTTGGGTTTCGAGTTGATTCATTATATCAGGTCGAAGGAAGTCCGCTAGGTATCATGTCTTGTGACACATCCCTTCAGTCCGAACTATGGCATCGGAGGTTTGCTCAACTTCATTATAAAGCTCTACCCAATATGAGACAAATGGTGACATTGATGCCCGAGTTCAAAATAGAGCAAGAAGGTGTAAGTCCGCGATGTGCCGAACGAAAGCTCAAAAGGGGACCATTCCCCTCAAGCCATAGCAAGACCTCTGATATATGGTAGTTGGTTCACTCAGACATATCTGGTATGATGCTTGTGAACTCCTTGGGAGGATATTTATATTACCTCACTTTTACAGATGATTATTCTCGAAAGACTTGGATATACTTCTTGAAAAAAGAAGGATGAAGTGTTCTCCTGGTTTCGTCGCTTAAAAGCCTTGATTGAGAATCAAACCGAAAAGAAGATCAAGATCTTAAGGACTAATAATGGGACCGAGTATGAATCCAATGAGTTCCATGACTTTTGCAAAGAGGTTGGCATTAAGAGGGAGACTATAACACCATATACTCTCGAGCAAAATGGTGTGGCGGAAAGGAAGAATCATATGATTGTGAAAGTTGTTCATGTTATGCTCCATGATCAAAGGCTTCCAAGGTTTCTATGGGCCGAAGATGCAAATACCGTCGTATATGTTCAAAACCAATGCCCTCATCAAGCATTGGGTTCCAAGACTCCAAAAGGGATGTTTACTGGTAAGAAACTAGACGTATCTCATTTTAGAATTTTTGGAAGTCCTATAGATTTTCATGTGCCAAAAGAGAAAAGGAATAAATTGGGTGCATCTGGAAAGAAAGGAATCTTCGTGGGCTATAACGAAAATACTAAGGGCTATAGAATCTATGTGGTTGGTCAAAGGGAAGTCGAGATTTGCCATGATGTCACCTTCCTACTCTAAGGGAATCTAAAGAAGCTGACACCAGGAAACCGGAGGAAAAGGAAGACGAGATGATGCTCAATGTGGAAGAACATATGGATCCTATTGATCCCCCTCCGCAAGAGCCTTCCTCTTCTAGGAAGAGGCCTTCATGGCTCAAGGGGACACGTTGCACCCAGAGGGACTTTCTGTGAAAGTAAGAAGCCAGCCAAGTATCAAGGATACTTGACCATCATGAGCACGATCATTCAAAATGAGCCTTTGTCGTTCGCAGAAGCTGTCAAGCATCAAGTATGGAAGGATGCTATGACTGAGGAATACGAGTCCATCATTCAAAAAGAGCCTTCGTCGTTCGCAGAAGCTATCAAGCATCAAGTATGGAAGGATGCTATGACTGAGGAATATGAGTCCATCATGAAGAACGATGTCTGGGATGTAGTCCCCAGACCCCAAGACAAAGCAGTTGTCACTTCGAAATTGCTTTACAAGATAGAGCATGGGGCTGATGGAAGTGCTGAAAACTATAAGGCTCATTTTGTCGCTCATGGCTTCTCTCAAAAGGAAGGCATAGACTATGACAAGATATTTGCACCTGTTGCACAATATACCACCATCCACTCAATCATAGCCCTTGCTGCTTCGCAAGGATGGAACCTACGTCAGATGGATGTCAAGAACGCATTCTTGCATGGTTCAATCAAAGAGGTAGTCTATGTGGAACAACCCGAAGGATTTGAGATTCATGATCGGGAATCTCATCTGTGCAGGTTGAAGGAAGCCCTCTATGGGCTAAAGCAAGCACCCCGAGCGTGGTACGAGAGGATCGATAGCTACTTGATGAAGTTGGGATTCACTAGGAGTGAAGTCGACCCTAACCTTTACTTTAAGGTTGAAGATGACAAACTTCTCATACTGGTGCTGTACGTTGACGATCTCTTTCTGACAGGTGCAGAAGCCAAGGGAGATTTTCCTATCTCAAGGAAAATATGTGGTGAAGATAATGGAGAGATTCGGTATAGTGGACTGCAAGCCCGTGATTACCCCAATGGAGCTTGACTTCAAGAAGTTAAGCAGTAGCGTTGCCGAACCTGTTTTACAAAATGCTATCGAGTATCGTCAACTCATCGAAGCATTGATGTTCTTGGTGAACTCTCGTCCGGATATATGCTTTGCAGTCAACATATGGTTGAGCCTCACCACACACATTGGATTGGTGCCAAGAATCTGTTCAGATACCTTGTGGCACAATCACTCATGGGTTGAGATACACTGCCGGAGATGTGAGGTTACATGGATATACCGATGTTGATTGGGCAAGCAGTGTGGTGGACCGAAAGGGCACTTCCGAGTGCCGTTTCTCTTTGGGATTTGCCTCGATATCCTGGATGAGCAGGAAGCAGAAGTCATTGGCTTTGAGCACCGCTGAGGCAGCGTACATTGCTGTGAGTATGGCCTTTTGTGAGGCGGTCTGGTTGCGGAAGCTCTTCAGTGAGCTGTTTGGATTTATATTGGATACTACTGTGATCCTGTGTGACAACCAGAGCGGTATTTATTTATTAGAGAATCCCGTATTTCATGATCGCTCCAAGCATATCGATATCAGGTACCACTATATCCAGGATATGGTGCAGCGGGGAGCAATAAGGCTCCAACATATCAGTACAAATGAGCAGGTCGCCGACATTTTGACGAAGCCCTTGGGAAAAGTCAAATTCTTGCCTTTCCGAGAACAACTTGGTGCCGTTGAGAGACCCTCTTATGAGGGTCGTGTATGATGCATACATTGACCTCTGGGAGCTCCGGGGAGCTTGGCGTACTTCTTGGAGCGACATGCCACCACAGGGCGACTCACCCTCCCCTAGTGGTGCGATATGTACGGGGTGAAAGGTTCAACCTTCCCCTGTGATGCCCCTGTGGCGACTTTGGAGCAAGATGATTAGTTCTCCTGTCGAGGCATCCTACCCATGCAGTCTAGGACTCATGGGAAGTACCTCTCATCTGATCAATGAGTAGGGAAATGGGGTTAGGGACCATTAGTAGTACTATCGATGGACGCATCGTTGTATCTACCGTACTCCCTATGCTAGGATGACCACCATTGATTTGAGAACAGTGAGTGGTATGACACACTCTGAGACTGACTTCGGGTCAATGGAGGATGGTACGATACATCCTCGATCATTTCTTCTTCTTCATAGTTCAGTAGAGCAGAGCAGAGCCGAGCAATGCAGGGCAGTGCATTTGATGGTAGAGATAGTACCTATGGTCAGACAGAGCAGCAAATGAAGTTCTCCCTAGTTGAGAGGGAGTGTTAAAATTGGCAACTAAGGCCAAACTCGATGTGGGTCATCTTATTTATGGCAGTTGATATTTTTCCTAGATTCCTCTCGTCGAGAGGTGTAGGATTGATCTAACGATCATCCCATTCCGACAAGTATTTATGGAGATATGAATTTATTTGTGATTACTTGACAAATTGTCAAGGTTGGCCAACAGCTAAATGTGTGGCACACATGTTCAACATCTCATATAAATACAAGATAGGTGGAGGCATTATTTCACCATCTCATCTCACTCATTCTTCTCTCTCTCTCCTTAGCATTGGGTTAATAAGGAGCAGCCAATGTGGGAGAAGAAGGAAGCAACAAGGAGGAAAAGAAGACACAGTTTTGGAGGACGCAGAAGCAGCAAGTCATCTCTTTGACCAGCGTTGACCAGCGTGGGCAATTGGCTGCGGTTTTGGTGTGGCTGCCTCTCCTAAGCAGGCCGCAAATTCTGGCACAAAACCGAGCCATTCTGACCTACAATTTGACCAGGGTTGACTTCCCTAGTTTAGGGGGCAGCAGGCTAATTACAGTTGACTACTGTTTGACTGTGTTTTGGGCGTTGTTTGAGGGCTGCTTCTTCTTGCTGTTGGAAGACTAGATGACTGGGAAATTGATCAAATATATTGAAGGTCAATTTCACCTTGTTTGACCAGATTTGACTTTGTTGGTTAGGGTTTATCGCTGTTGTCATAAAATTACAGATTTCTGAATTTGTACTATTTCTCTTTGCTGAACTATTGAAGATTAAACAAGAATTGATCAAAGGGTTTCCCCGCATTGGGGTTTGTCCCTGGCTAGCCGCCACATCTTGTGTCTCTTGTCTTGGCTTGTTTTCTGTCGATCTATGAACGTTCTATAAGCATTTTACTTTATGTTTATGTGATTGCTAAACAGTGGCTAATAAGAAGAAATCGAAGTAAACTGCACTAAGCATAGAACATACCATAAATTAACAAGTATGTACAACTTTTTCCATGTCTATGATGATGTTTTAGCCTCAAATGTCAAAGGCATTTTGAAACACGTATCACAAGAATACCCCTCCACATTCAAGCAAGGCCAAACCAACAGCCAGAGAAAGGAGATAATAGTTCAAACAATTGGTGACCCCCTTCCCCAAGATCATGCAGTGCGAGTACTGAAAAAGGCCTATATACAAATGATTCTTCAACATAAATCTTCTCCAAGAATATTTGTGATTTTGTATAACTTATGATTTCTGGTAAAATATCATGTTTCAACTAGATCAACAATGCCCCTTCAAATTGATTTGCCCGGTTACCCATGTTTAGTCATCTTCATAGAAAATTTTAAGGGCGAATGTTCGCCCTTTGGCGAAATTAAGGGGTTTTAAATTTTTAGTGGGCGAATATTTTGTATCAAAGTACATTTTTACAAATCACCTTAAATAGCCCACCTTATTTTATGGGAGAGGGTAAAAAAGGTAAATTTAGCCCTTGAAATTAGGAGTTACAACCTTCCATTCGCCCATTTTCAAGAATAGGTTTTATTTAAGTGAATCCATTCGCCCATTTTTAAGAATAGGTTTTACTTAAGTGAATCCTATGGGCCAAATACCATATTTATAAAAGAGGTATGGTAAATTAATAAAAATATAGATAAATGAGAAGTATGGTAAATAAATAAAACAATTTTTATATTTACTCCATAAGTCACCTTATATACAAGTAAATAAAAATATAAGTAAAGTGGAGGTATGGTAAATAAATAGAAATATAGATAAACTAGACATATGGTAAATAAATAAAACCTCTTTTTATATTTAGTCCATAACCCTCATTCTATTTATGAAGGCTAAAGAAAGAGGTTTTATTTAAGTGAATCCTATGGGCCAAATACCATATTTTTAAAAGGGGTATGGTAAATTAATAAAAATATAAATAAACGAGAGGTATGGTAAACAAATAAAACATTTTTTTTATATTTACTCCATAAGTCACCTTATATTTACGAACACTCAAAAAATGCATTATATTTAGGTGAAAACTGTGGGCAAAATACTATGGGACAAATACCATGGACTAGATTGTTATTAATACCATGCAAAAAAACATTATTAACCCTAATATTAGTATTAATAAAAATAAAAATGGCACATGGTATTGACCAATGGTATTCACCAAAATGGCACATGGTATTGAACCATGGTATTCACCTGGAATGTAGCCTATTTAAATGGGGGAATTAAACCAGCATAGATCCATCCTAACCCCCGAGAGGTATCAACTATCTTGATATGCAAACTAGCATAGAGTGAAAAAATATTTGATCCCTCTCGAGGCTTGGTGGATGTTGTAATTTAATGTATGTTAAACATTTTAGCTTGGTTAAAATAAAAAATAAAATAAAAATCATCTATTAATTTTATTAATTTTTATAAACTACTAATAGTAATTTTCAAGCTCCAGGTTTATGATAACCCATGGTAATACCAAGATCTTACAAGCCTTTAAAATTGAGTAAAATATTCGCCATTCGTGGTGAGAGATTCGCCAAAGCATTATATATACATATTATATTTTTGATAAAATGGCCTTCCATTTTTCCTATATACCATGGAGATTCGCCCATTTATTATACTTATAAATTTAGGGGGGGTTCTTAAAATTTTCCCTGGTCATCTTGGGTGTTTATATAAAAAAAAAAATTCATAGCAAGGTTAACCAAGGATGTATGCATGGAATTGTGTGTGTTCGCAGTGTCACCCATGTACCCAAGGATGTGTGCACATCAAGCAATGCCCCAATTTTGTTGAGGACACCAAGATATACCACAAACATTCCCAACATGAACCTGAAGGCTGATATGCTCAAGGAAAGCTCGACATATCTTTGGTATGAATTTGTCCCTGTTAACTTTTATCTTTAAATTTGTTTCTTTCAAAACAAGAGAGGGGAAGAGAGAGAGAACATAACATTACAAAATATAATGAATTTTTTTTAAATGTCAAAAAGGCCAATTGGTCTTCGGGACAAAAATTTACACCTCATTAATAATTATAGAATTCCTATACAAAAGTTTAAAAATTGAGTGTGAAAAATAAGGGAATGTTGATTTGGGGTAGATCGGATGTGCTCTAGCCATGAAAATTGGTGGAGTCTAAAGCACATGAGATCTCCAAGACCCAGAAATGGTTTGGGCATATTTTAACCGGTTTGAGAGATATTAAAATAATTATTAATATTTTTAATGGAGTTCCTAAGTCTAAACTTACGAAAAATAAAATATTAATGGGTATTAATATAAAACTGAGTTAGAAGGTTCCAAAAGTCATGGATCAAGCCAAATCTAATCTTAGTCGTTGATTAGAGATTTATTCTTGATCGTTAATGGACCAACGAGAAAAATATAAGAAGCGGCTTGAGGGGTAGTTGGAGAACACACCAAAGTGATCAGTCATCCTATTCTCTAGAGAAGGGTTTGCTAGGAGAGATAGAATCAGTGATCAGTAGCGAAGGGCAGTGAATACATAGCAAAGAGGCAGAGTTAGTACCAGAGAGAGCACAGAGCCCAGAGAGGTTGACGTAGAAGCAGCTGGGTGCTACGCAGAGGCAGCCAAGAGTTGCACAGAGTCAGGAGAGGCCAGTGTGTGAGACACAGAGGGTCTAGGGGCTGACGCAAAAGCTCCAGAAGCGACACAGAGGCTAGCAAAGCTGACGCGGGGCCAAGAAGCAGCGCTGGAAGGATTTCGTGGGACAGACTAGGTGTTGATGAGCCGGGTAGGGTAACGCAGTCCCTATCAGAGCGACACAGAGCAGTGGGAGTTGCAATTGTTGTTGTGGGATTGTTCATCTGGCAATTAATTAGCCGAAATATCTGTCTTCGACGAGAGGTACTCCTGCTGAGGGCCTTCTCTGTTGGGTGAGCCATTTCTGGCACCCTAGTTGTATTCTTAAAACTGCATAGTAACAAAACCCTCTGAATAGCTGCACCGGTTTTCCCACATTGGGTTTTTCTAGGGACATTGGTCCAAAAATAACGGTGTCACTTGTGTGCTTGTTTTCCTTGAGTTGATGATCTATAGATGTTGATATTGTACTTGTGTTTATTTTTAGTATTTACATGGCAAATAACTTGTTAAGTAATTAAACAAGTAGGAAGAAATAACCCAGATAGTACAAGAAGAATTTCTAACGGGTTAAACTTAGAAATTCCAACATGATATCGGAGCGTGGTCGCAGATCACAGGATAACTGAAGGCATCAACTAGAAGAGCAGTAGCAACAGATTCAGATGTCCCGAGTGACAGATTTGATCCGTACAGAAGGTGACAGAGGATGGAGTGATGCAGAGACACTGCGTCATCATTCTGGGCCAGAGAAAGGCAGCGTAAAGGCTAAGGGAGGCAAAATCAGGCTCACACAGAGCCACACAGAGGCTAGGAGGGTTGATGTAGTTGGCTAGGGGAGCTCATTTATCGGGATTGCGTAGAGCCAAGTGGCTCAAACATTCAGTTGCTAGGGTATAGTAGGTTGCGGGAATTTGTAGAGCGAAGCTGGTGGGGCACTGTGGTCAGAACAATACCCAACAGGGCAAGACCAAGGAGGAGGGATTTCCAGAAGGGAAATCGAGACTTAGAGGGATTTGAACCGAGAACTTACAGAGGGGAAGTTGAGAGACTGAGAGATCAAGATAGGTTGGATGGAGCATCTAACATCGTGGTCTGGAAGGTCAAGATCTTGTCCATTCTAGACAGATATCGCATCAAGGACTTCGCCTTGAAAACAATAGCGATCCCAATTGACCTAGCTGAAAATGAGAAGTAAGAGGAGGCAATGGCCAAGGCGAAGTGCATCATCCTTGATAGGGTCAAGGATCATGTGGTGCCGCATATTGCCGAGAAGGGCACAGCAAATGAGATGTGGGATGCCCTAAAGAATTTGTACCAGCATACTTTCGTGCAGAGGAAGATGTTACTTGAAAATCAGTTGCGGTCATACCAAATGCAGAAGGGACAGAAGATAGATGTTTTCCTCGGTCGATTGAAGGAGATCCATGACCAGCTAACCTCCATAGGGGCCATGTCAGATCAAGTATTGATGGTGAGGATCGCATTGAACGCAGTCTCAGAGGACTGGGAGGTATTTGTCCAGAGCATACTGGGCAGGTTGAGCCTTCCAGATTGGGAGGAACTGTGGGCAAGTCTTCGTTAAGAAGAGATCAGACGAGTGACCAAGGCGGGGAGTAGCGAAAAAGGGGTCAGAATCAAGAAGGAGGAAGAAGAGCATACGACTCTAGCATCTGTAGGAAAGCAAGAGAAGAGAAAGAAGAAGGACCTCTCCAAGGTCAAATGCTTCCATTGTGGGGAACTGGGTCATTTTACGAACCAGTGTCCTAGGAAAAAGAGTAAGGGAGAGGCTTTTGAGACCAAGGCAGCGCCAGCGAGAGCGGAGAAAGAAGTCGAGGAGGATGATGATTGTGCCATGAGTGCTCATGTGCCACTTGAGAAAAAGTGGGGAGACATCAAGTTGTAGTCAAATAGACTACATGCAATGAGGGGCAGGATCCTTGAGGTACCCAACCTCTTGGTCTTGATACAAGAGCCCCGAAGAGGAGTAGCAACACTGGCCGATGTCGGTAAAGACGAATGCAAATGGAGCGGCAGAGAGTGCTACAGTGCAGGAGTCCCGAGATAACACGAGCCTAGTAGGTTGCAACAGTGCGAGAGGCACGAGAGTGTTGCACCAGTGCAGGATTGCACAGAGAGGTGTAAAACAGTGCGAGATGCAGGGAGTTGTTGCAGCAACACAGAGGTCAGTAGAGGGAGCACTTGTTAGCGGCAGAGGGAGCTTCAGCATCGGGAGTGTCTCTAGCCTAACAAGGATGTCAAAGTTAGGTGGATAAGTTACTTCCTTCTCGGTAACTGAGTTGCAGTGCAGCAGTTAGCAGTGACAGTGCAATGGGCAGCATGATGCGAGGGGATGCAATGTTGGGAGGATGGACCAATAGCAACAAGGATGCAGAGGAAGTTGTCGTACAGATGCAACAGTGGCAGTGGCAGGGCCATGGGCAGCAATACAAGATCCAGCAGTGCAAAGAATGTTGAGCAGGGAGGCTTAGCATCAACACAGGGACCGATACTAGATAATCAAGGTGATGCTCAGTGTGGAGTATTACTAGAGCATAGTCCTTGCTAAGAGGGAGTGTTGATTTGGGGTGGCATCGGAAGTGCTCTAGCAATGAAAATTGGTGGAGAGGCTAAAGCACATGAGATCTCCAAGACCCATAAATGGTTTGGGCAGATTCTAACCGGTTTGGGAGATATTAAAATAATTAATATTTTTAATGGAGTTCCTAAGTCTAAACTTAGGAAAAATTATATATTAATGGGTTATTAATATAAAACTAGGTTAGAAGGTTCCAAAAGTCATGGATCAAGCCAAATCTAATCTTAGCCGTTGATTAGAGATTTAATCTCGGTCGTTGATGGACCAACGAGAAAAGTATAAGAAGAGACTTGAGGGTCAATAGGAGAACACACCAGAGTGATCAGTCATTCTATTCTCTAGAGCGGGGTTTGCTAAGAGAGATAGAATCAGTGATCAACGGCGAGGGGCAATGAATACATAGCAGAGAGGCAAAGTTAGTACCAGAGAGACAACGCAGAGCCCAAGAGGTTGACGTAGAGGCAGCTAGGTGCTACCAAGAGGCAACCAGGAGCTGCGCAGAGTCACGAGAGGCCAGCATGTGAGACATAGAGGGTCTAGGGTCTGAGCAGAAGCTCTAGAAGCTGACGCAGAGGCTAGCAGAGATGAAGCATGGCCAAGAGGCAGCACTGGAAGGATTTCATGGGACAGACTGGGTGTTGGTGAGCCGAGTAGGGTGACACAGTCCCTATCAAAGTGACACAAAGCAGTGGGAGTTGCAATTGTTGTTGTGGGATTGTTCATCCGATGATTAATTAGCTAGAATATCTGTCTCCAAAGACAGGTACTATTACCGAGGGCATTCTCTGTTGGGTGATCCATTTATGGCACCCTAGTTGTATTCTGAAAACTACATCATAATAAAACTCTCTGAATCGCTGCACTGGTTTTCCCACATTGGGTTTTTCCGGGGACATTGGTCCAAAAATAACGGTGTTAGTGGTGTGCTTGTTTTCCTTCAGTTGATGATCTGTAGATGTTGATACTGTACTTGTATTTATTTTCAGTATTTACATGGTAAATAACTTTGTTAAGTAATTAAACAAGTAGGAAGAAATAAACCAAATAGTACAGGAAGAATTTCTAACGGGTTAAACTTAGAAATTCCAACAGAGAAGAGAGATGACATCATAGATAAGGATATTAGTAGAGGTATTTCTTTACTTATCTAGGTGTGCCCCTCAAGGAGGGTCTCTTATTCAATTGGACTGATTCAGAGTAACATGTCCTCCACCTATGAATCTTATGATACTACTTCCCAAATGATGTCTTTTGATACTGACTCATTTTTGATGTGGTTGTATGCTTTACATTGTGGTATGAAGTGTTGTTTTGTCTCTACCACTGCAAAACCTAGTAGCCTAATGCAAAGCCTCACTAGGCAACAAGCCAAATAGTTCTATAAAAATCTTGCAGATAAAATTACCTAGAAAGATCTTCAATTAAGGAAGGCTCAAGGATGATAGGAGTTTAACAGTTATGGAAGAAAGTACTGGCAAAGCCTTGGAAGCCAAAATAAGATTTATGGATGTTAAAAACACTTTCCACCGACCCCAATAAACTAAAGGCATATTGTTTTAAGTAGGGGTTTTGATGATATCCAGATTTACAACATGCAATAGCATATAACCTAAAAAAATAGCTTATAAAGGATGAAATCAACAAAGGCCTTAGGCTATCCAAGAATGTAATCAAGGGATAGATGAACAAGTAATTTTTAATGGTTGAAAATGCACAAAACAACAAATCCCTGAACGTAACCCTATTTTTAGTGGTAAAATATGCAATAAATGATAGACTTTGTGCTTTAAACATTAATGAATGCAATCACTACCTAAATAACAACAATATACAAGTGCAACAGCGCTATTGAATGCAGTTTTTACCAAACCCTAACCTTAGCTACCATAAAATAAAGAAAGGAGAAAAAATTAAGTTGATAGACAAACCAAGAGTAGTGCCTTTAGTCAACTGGGAAAGAAAGTCAATTAGGGTGAGGTTAACATAGAAGGATCTAAGATAAAGAGAGTGGAAGACAATTCACCTCACTTTAAAAACTCTAGCAACTTTCTTCTTAGGAGATTTAAAGTCAATGGATGCAAGAAACCTAGTTTCTTTGTGGATTCTTGATGACAAATTTTGCATAAATATATTGAAACAAGAGTTCATAAAATATATTTCCCTTTTTAACATGGCATATAACAAACCCTAATTTCAAAAATTTCATGCAACATGGAACAAAAATAATATTAAATTTACACCATTCAAATAAGAATCACTTCAATCCATATCCCCATGCAAAACATATCCTCCCCAAGACAATTCACACTCTACTTAGCCATTGCATCTAAGAGAGTGAAGAAACACTAATGTGCACTCCTTCAAGATAAGAATGATGAGTGTGTGCGACAATGATCCAAAGAAAATTGACTCCCCTCTATTTACATGAGGGTAACCAAGTCAATTTTCCTTAATTTACAATTAAAAGCCCTAAAACATAGCTCCAAGTGTTCAACAAGGCTAATAGGTCACAAGTTGACCTCAAGATAGCTTTACAAAATGATAAATCATAACAAAATGCCATAAACTCTCCACATGTGTGGGAGAATCATCTCTCCAACATAACATTGTCCTCCATAAATGAACATCTCAATCAAGTAAGGTGACAAAATAGGTTCAAGAGTGCTCCTCACTCCAAGATACCTCATCAAAGTGAATGGGTGCATCTCCAAGTACATCTCCTCATCCAAGACCTCATCATCAAGAAGCCTTGCATCACCTTTCTATAGTTTTCATAAGTGCCATGGAAACACTAGGACATGGCATTAGCATGAAAAGGGAGTGTGTCAGCCCCCCAACAGTGTCTCAAGTGATCTCCATCATCATACGGGCTTAGGAACAAGACAACTTCCATCAAGTAGGTATAGGGCTAGCATGGGGGCATCCTAGGTCCTTTAGGGCATATCATCAATAAAGCTAACATATTGATTGCTTAGCTCAATATTTCAGCATTTGGAGGTGTAGATGGGGCCATACATCCATGTAGAGGCCCCTCAAGGTCCAACATTGATCTTTGGAGGGGCAACATTGGTGTCGCAATATCATAAATGCCCTCATAGTTGAGCTAGACATACTCCTCAATGTTTTAGAAAGGTGTCAAGCCATCCCTCAAGGGACATCCAATGTATGTGTGAGAAACTATTTGAATCATACCCTCAAGATCAAGTGAGATCAACATCAGTAGGTAAAGCAACCATTAAAGTATCATGGTGGACCATATTCAATGCTAAGGGCACAAAAATACTTCACACAAATCTTGTCTTGAAATGTCTTTCTAGCATTTGTAAACACGTTACCATACTTGTATTAGGAATGATTATACAATTAGCCCTATTAGGTGTTTCTAGCCCGCAAGGGGAGAGAGTTCCTAGGCAGACCCATTAATCCATAGGTGCATGTGATAAATGTGGTCATGGAGTGGGAAAGGTTTCAAAGAAGATGCCATAGCCATGGTGCCAGCTAAAATAAGTCCAACATCTTTAGTATAATGATGATAAGAGGGAGCTATCATGGAGGCCTATGTTAACCCTTTCGATGATTTGGTTTTTCTACCCTTCTGGTGCACATTTTACTTCAATGACTTCTTTTTTTAATTTCTTGCATGGCTTGGGTGACCAACTTGCTTTATGCTTTTCCAATACCCCTTAAAGATGTAGTAGTTTTTACTGGGTTTGGGACATTATAAGTTCGTTTGATTTAGATACAACATTAGATGCTTAGGAACTAGGTGATGTTTAATGAAAGGGGCTCAAGATAGGGTTTTCCCACATGCTCGTTATTAGTCTCGACCTCTTTTGGATTTTTATTTTATTTCAATTGTGGTCATATATGCTTTTATCTTTCTTTCTGCTACATCAACCTCTTAGGGCAAAGTTTCCATGCACTGACTTAGAGATGTGGATGTCTAGTGCTAAGTACCAATGGCAAATGACAATCAACCCAAAGAATGGAGTTGAATATCAAGAATTAATGGAAAAATACAAGTATGGATTACTTTGAGGATGCTATATCCATCAATTCCTTCTATTCGTGCCTCTCCTAGACAATGAAAAAAAAGGCCTCAGTTGAGGTCACACTCCGAGGGGAAGTGTGGGAACCAGGGAACAATCAAGCGCACTCAATCATCCAACTTAACTTGTGATTCCTATTAGAAAGCCTTTAACATTAAATGAAAGCATATCATTACAAAATGTTTAGTGTACCTTCTAATAGATGATCCACTTTCCTTCAAGAAGTATATTAGATGGGAGAGAGCATTGACCAAAACATTGATGGAGAGCGTTAACGTAAAGCTACCCGAGGATCATTGTAGGGCTGCTAGTTGGCTTACTAACCAAAGGGGAATTTTTTTCTCCAAGGTGTTACTCAATTTTGGTGGGTAAAAATCTCCACTTCCTTTATCCTATGCAATTGGCATGTTTTGCAATCCCATTCCTTTGTTTCCTTCCATCTTCTTGTCTCACATCTTAAGCCAATGTGAGCTTGTCCATAATAGGGCTAATATTTGGTTTTTTGTTGTTTACAAGATGTTTATTCAAATATTATTGTACTTTGATTTCACTTACCAAATTGAGATTTTTTATGTAGTATTGTTCTTTTTCTTTATGTTACCTTGCCATTTGCCAATTTTGTTACAAGCTTGCGAGCGGATTTTAGTCACTTTTTTCATCTAGTGGCTATCTCTCATATTCTATCTTTTTATTGAGAAATCTAGGGCATCATATGGATTAGAATCTTTAGGTGGATTTCTCTTAAACTTTGACATTTTCTTGTGATTGTTCTTTTCTTCTTATTAGTTCTTCTTTCAATTTATTATGTTCCATTCATCAAGACAAATGCCAAACAATGAATATCACAACAAGAGACACAAGATGTAGGCACACAGCGAGGGCAAAACCCCTAGTATCTCTTCTAGAGCTCACATAAACAAGGTTTATCACCAATTGTCGAAGGAAGAAGCCGGACGAAGTGTCAGAAGAAGGAGAACGAAAGGCTAGGAAACAAAGTGTCGGAAGAAGGAAGGACTTGACTTGTGCTTGGAGGATATTCTTGTCAAGGGCCTAGGGTTTGGCATTGATCAATAAGCTTCAATAAGAGAAATTTAAGAAAGGGTTTTCCTCTCTAAGAGAGAGAGGTTTTACCTTGGCAGAGAGCCAATATTTTGTGTTCTTGTTTCTTATGTTTTCGTAGCAGCTTGATGAAGTAAACACACATACACTAATAATTAAAGAAGAAGATCGAGCTAACAAGAAAATTGAAAAAGTGCTTCACAAATTGTTATCAAGTATAAATGAATCCTATTATATCTAACTACACTAGATTCTTCAACACAACTCACTCATGGACCAAAAATGCTAGACATTTGGAGGAATCATGATGCTACTTCATTTTTTGATTATTGAAGGCCATTTTCAAAGGGAAATCACAAATTATTTTGAGTTGTGTGGAAAATTCGACCCCCTAGGGTAATTCATGTTATTTTGTAATTTTCTAAGAAAATAAAAATTGTTAAGTCTTAGATTGTGGAAGACTAGCAATATTTTAATGAGGAGAATCCAACTAGCTGTTATTTTTTCTATAAAAGGATAGACTCCCCTGCATTGCAATCGTTGTCAATCAATTGAGAAGTGTTATCACAAATAAAGAGCTCATTTTTTGCAAACTCTTGTAATTCTTTACAACTGTGGGATGGTTTTCGTCATTGCTCTTTTTCTTGTTATGGTTATGGTTATTGGGCATGATTTAGAAGAATTCTAATTAGTTTATGCATATAAGTAAATCTATCCAAACACTAATAATCTTTTCCATCGAAGAACCAATATTCTACGTGGAGACAAACGACTAGGGTTTCTTCTACTTGTTTGATCTTGCTTGCAAGTGAATTGATCCAAGTGTTTTGGACAACTTTGAAGGAAGGCTTCCTTATTACAAGGGTTTTGTATTTCGTCGGACACAAAGAATAGAGATCGGAGACACCAAAGAAAGGTTGTTCATCAGTGAATATATACTGAAAATTCACTGGCCCTTGTTGAACCCAATCTTTGATGAAGTGGTATGATCTCTATATGCTTTGACCGATCATGAAACACCAGATTCTCAGAGAGTTTAATACAACTCTGATTATCACAGTAAATCGTAGTTGGTCTCAACATCTGACCAAATAAACCATGAAGCATCTTGCGAAGCCTCAATGCCTTGCACCCTGCCTGACCAACTACCATATACTCTGCCTCTGCGCTGCTCAATGCCATTGATCTCTGTTTCTCGCTGAACCATGACACAATTGGCGAGCCCTACAAGAAACAACATCCAAAAGTACTCTTTCAGTCATTGACACGGGAAGCCAAGTTTTAGTCTCTGTAACCAATCAATCATCTGACATAGTCCAAACCACAATCCGTTATGCCCTATAAGTACCTCAACACATGTCTTGCAACCACCCAGTGTACTCTCTTGGGCTCCATCATAAACTGACTCAATGGGTTGACTATAAAACAAACATCCGGTCTAGTGTTGACCAGATACATCAATAAACCGATCAACTGTCGATACAAAGTGGGGTTCACCAATCGGGATCAGAAGCATGCAACTTCTTCCAGTTGGTGATCATAGGAGTAGCCATAGGCTTGCAACCATCCATACAAAATCTCGTAAGTTATCACTGACATACCTACCTTGGCCCACGAAGATATGCCCATCATCTTGCCAAACCTCCAACCCCAGAAAGTAATGCATTAGCCCCATATTAGTCACATGAAACTTTGAACCAAGATCTCTATTACATTGTTGGATGATTTTGTCCTCCCTTGTAATAAAAAAGTCACCCACATACAAAACCAGAATGAGTGGAACATCACCTACCAAGATAAAGTATAGGTTCAGATTTCCATCACTCTTCTGGAAACCCATTTGCTGCAAGTAGGCATCTATCCACTCGTACCATGCCCTCGGTTCTTGCTTCAGTCCATACAATGCTTTCTTCAGCCTACATACATGAGACTCCCTCAAATGCAACTCAAAACCTTCAAGCTGCTCAATGTACACCTCCTCCTGTATAACACCATTGAGAAAGGCGATCTTCACATCCATTTGGTGAATCCTCCATCCCATCTTAGCTACTATAGATATCACTGCTCTAATGGAAGTATAACGAGCAACTGGTGCAAAGGTCTCCTCATAGTTAACTCCCTCTACATGTGAGAAACCCCATGCCACAAACCAAGCTTTCAACTTCTCCACGCTGCCATCCGCAACATGTTTGATCTTGTAGAGCCACCTGGAAGTCACCATTGACTTCCCCTCAAGACGTGGCACTACCAACCAAACATCGTTCTTTATGATAGAGGCATACTCCACCATGGCATCCCTCTAGATCTGCTGACTAGCGACTTCCTCAAAGCTAGCTAGCCCTGTCTCCAAAACATCTCCCACAAAGCCACCCAATCTCTTTGGTGGTCTGCTCTCCCTCACTGACCATTTGGGTCTCCCCACTGCCTCCTGAGCCTCCTTCAGGGTCTCCCGGAGCCATCTTGGCTTCCTCTTCCTTGCGGTAGTCTCCTGTGGTGGTACGGGAAAATCCTCAACCGGTGCCTCTCCTCCAAGTGACGAAGGCTCTGAAATACTCAATGGAGATCCTGAATTCTAAGATACTATGCCTAATGAACCTACGCTAGGTGATCCTGAACCAGGAAAACCTGTACTTTGTGAACTTGCCACCCCTGAAGAAGGTGAACCTCCTAATCCTGACGCACCACATGATGCCCTTGAAACCTGTAGTTTGGCCCCTCACTGAGGAGCCTGCTGCTCTACCTGTTCAACCTCCGAAGACCTCCTCAAAGCCCTCTCCTCCACAAAATGTTACATCCCACCTCAAGACAATCTTTGTTTGTGGAAGAAGATATGTACGGTAGGCTCTACTGGTCTCACTATAACCCACAAGGATACCCCTCCCTGTAGTGGGTTCCAACTTCGTCCTCTTCTCCTCAGGGACATGTGAATATGTAAGGCAGCCAAATATCTCGATGTGCCCAACTTCTGGCTTCTTGTTGGTATACACATCCTCAAGAGTCTTGCTCCCCAAGACTTTGTGTGGCCTCCTATTATGCAAATAAACAACAATGTCACATGCCTCGACCCATAAGAAGAAAGGTAAACTCTGATCATGCAACATCACTCTAGTTGCACACACAATGGTTATGTTCTTCCTCTCAGCCGCCTCACCCTGCTAAGGGTTGTAAGGCACAATGAGCTCCCTCTTGATGCCAACACTCGCAGAAGTATACTCGCCCCCATTGTCTAATCTTAACACCTTGATTTGCCTCCCTGTCTGGTTCTCCACAAGAGCCTTAAACTCTTGGAATCTATGGAAGACCTCATCCTTGGTCTTCAAGAAGTTAATCCAGGTCCTCCTGGAGTGGTCATCAATGAATATCACATAGTACTCATATCCACTCAATGAAACATGGGACATAGTACCACATACGTCAGAATGAATCAAGTCAAGGATACCTACATCTTTGTTGTTACTGCTCTGGAACGATGTCTTGGTGTACTTTCCCAAAGTAAACCCCCTGCGCACATCATGATATTTTGTTTTAAAGTTGGGCAAACCTGTAACCATCTCCCTCAACATCCTGAAAGCTCCGTGGTGCAAGTGTGCCATCCTCCTATGCCATAGCTCACATAACTCATTGCTACTAGTCTGTGCTACCATAGCTCTAAAAGGCCGAAACATGATTCTGTATAGTCTCCCACTATGAGCTCCAATCTCACAAGAAAACTTGATATTGGATCCCCTGGGATATATCAACACTTGTCCCTTCCAGAACAGTACCTCATACCCCATGTCCTCAAAGCTAGAGACTCATATCAAACTCTTCTTCAACCCCGGAACATAAATAACATATGTCACCTTCAGAGGAGGTGATGACTCCCTCTAAAATTGTTAATTTTAGGTATGTTCTATGCTTAGAGCAATTTATTTCAATTTTCACAGTTAGCTCCATATCTTTTCCAGATTAGCAATCACATCAGCGTTAAAGTAAACTGCAGATAGAACATAAACATAAATTGCAGAAGACAAGCCAAGACAAGAGGACACAAGATGTGGCGCTAACCAGGGACAAACCCCAATGTGGGGAAACCCTTGATCAATTTTCTTATATATTCTTCAATAGTTCAGCAAAGAGAGAGAGAGAGAGATAGTACGTTTACAACAGAAGTCAACACTTTGACTTATCTAGATAAGAGCATAGATCATCTCTAAGAAGATGATACATGAGATTAGTTGAAGACATGCTGCTTCAACTAATTCTCCAAGGTGACTCCTTTACCTATCATTGTGTCGCATTTCGTTATCATGTTGCACCTCACCGCGTTGCACCATGTTGCACCCATCATCACTATGCTGCATCTCATCACGCTTCATTAATTATGATTGTACCCATCACTGTACTGCATTATATGCCATCGTTGCACCATGTTGCCATCCTGACCTATGTGTTGGCTGCACCTTGCTTGCCTATTGTCCCTTGCTTGTTGTCCATAGCATACTTGTTGTCCTTAGCATGCTTGTTGTTGCATGATATTTGTCCCTTGCATGCTAGTCGTAACATTGCATGCTTGGTGTATTTGTTGCTAAGTACCATACAACTGTCCCAATGTTAGTTAGTTGTCCCTTGCATGCTGCTCTCCTTCGGAGACAAATGCTCCTATTGTTTCGATAGTTCCCAGCAGTTCTAGCCGTTCCGATTGTTTCCGGCAGTTCCGGCTTTTCCAGTAGTTCCAGCTTTTTGAGCAGTTCCGGCATTTTCTGCTTTTCTGGCTTTTTCGGCTTTTCCAGCCATTCCGACTTTTCTGGTAGTTCCATCTTTCCGGCTTTTCTGGCTTTTCCGGCTTTTTTGGTAGTTCCAGCCTTTCCGGCAATTCTGGTTGTTTCGGCTTTTCTGGCTTTTCTGGCAGTTCTGGATTTTTCGACTGTTCCAAGTTTTCCGGCAATTTCAGCTTTTCCGGCAGTTCCGCTTTTCTCGCAGTTCCGGCTTTTCTGGCAGTTTCAGCTTTTCATGCAGTTTCGTCTTTTCCGGTAGTTCCAGTTTTTCTGACATTTCCGGCAATTTCCAGATTTTCCAGCAGTTCCGGCGTTTCCAGCTTTTCTGACAGTTTCAGCTTTTTCCAACAGTTCCAGTGTTTCTGGTAGTTCTGGCTTTTCTGGCTTTCCCGACATTTCCAGCTTTTCCAGCATTTTCGGCAGTTCCGGCTTTTTCGACTTTTCTGACAGTTCCAGATTTTCTAGCAGTTCTGACTTTTTTCGGCAGTTCCGACTTTTTTCGACAGTTCCGGCTTTTCCAGCTTCTAGATCAGGGCAACGTTATTCCTTAGGATCTCTCCTCCTACTAAAACCCAAAGACAAGTAGAGAAAGGAAGAGATCCCAAGTGTGTTGAAATGACTTGAAGGCCACCTCTATTTATACTAAAACGTTGAACACATGTGGGGTTTATTTGGTTGCTGGCCGACCTTGACGAATTGTCTTATAACGCAAATAAATTCATAACTCCATGCATACTTATCGAAATCGGATGATCTTCAGATCAATCCTACACCTCTCGATGAGAGGGATCCAAGAAAAAATATCAGCGGCCATAAATAAGATGACCCACATGGAGTTTGGCCCTAGTTGCCAATTTTAACATAAATGAAACTATCCCCATTCCTGCCGCTTTGACTTTGGAGTTGTCGCCAAACACAACCTTCAAGTTAATATCATCCTCCAAAAGGCTCGTGAAGTGCTCTCTAACTCTGGTCATATGGCAGGATGCTACACTGTCAATAAACCATGCACATGAAGATGTGACATGAGTGGCTAAACTCACCACCAAAGCACACTCCGAATCAAACATAGCCGCAAAATCGTCCACATCTGTTGAAGCTGCAACTCCCTGTTTCTTCTTACCCTTCTTGTTAGGACACTGAACAACATAGTGACTCATCTTTCTGTGAAATTTTATCTATTGCAACCACTGGAAATTATTCTTCTAGCTCAAAAATTAATTATGCAATTTATTTGCTACGACAAAGAACGAATAAAATCACAGTTGCAATTTTCACTATAAAAATAGTGCTGAAAATAAAATACCAGAAACTGAGAAATTCTAGCACACACAATAATTTCAACACAGTTATTTTTGGACAACTGTCCCCGAAAAAACCCAACTTGGGAAAACTAATGCAACAGATGAGTGTTTTATTACTAATATTCAACAGCAATTCTGAGTACAATGTTTTAGATGCCCAACTGGCAATCTAATCTGAGAAAAATACTAGCAAAAAATATCGTGATAATTTCTCTCAGCCCGCAACTATTTTCTGCCTCTGCATTAAGCTCCCTGCGTCACCCTCTGCGAAGAGTTTACACTAGCCCTCTGGAAATTTCAGTCGTCCTTCCTTTGCCTCTCTCGAGAACTGGAAATCTTCCTCTTGAAAGGTTGTTGTCTTCCTCTTCCACCTGCTACTCACCCTCTAGCTCTATATTCTATGCTGAGTTGTTGCTACTGAGAAAATCAAATTGCATGGGCAACTGAGTATCTGCATTGGATGATTTCTTCATCACTACATCGGTTTCCTCTTATAATCCACTATTGGAGCACCAACAACCAAGATTAAAACTTAATCAACGGCTAGGATCATCCCTAGATCGATCCGTGTAAGTTTCTAGATGATTCACGCCTTATCTCAATTAACACTCATTAATTAACCATATTTCCTAAGTTTAGACCTAGGAAATATTTAAAAATCAATTAATAATCTAATTGAGACACTTCTAGGTGGAATTTCCAAAAACAATTTTTGGGTTTTGGAGATCTCATGTATTCTATTTCTAGCCTCTCCACCAAATCTTGTGGCTAGAACACATCCAATGCTACAAAAACTAACACTTCCCACAAGCAAAACATTTTACTTTGCTCATCTCCTTCTCCTTAGCCTTTTGTTTCCCCTTCTCCTACTTTGCTCCATTAGAAGACCCCTTCTCAACCTTCTTACCCTTCTTGTCCTTTGCCGCAAGAGCAACATTCTCCTCTTCACCTCCCCCACCACTCTTGCTGCTACCCCTTGCAATCCTCCAAATCTCCTCCTGAATGAAATCGTCCCACATCCTCCTCCAACCAAGAAAGTTGTCTTTGGCCACCAAGCCATGGATAAAACCACCCACTTCTCAGTGAACCCATCTAAAGGCAATCCTTAACAACTGCTCCTCTAGAACAACCTCTCCAATGGCGGCTAATTCATCCTGCACCTGTGAGACTTTGGTAAGGAAGGATGTCACATTGTCAGTCTTAGTCATCTTGGTGTTGCGTAGCTTTTGTCTCAACACCATCTTCCTGTTCTCATTAGAACTCTGGTGTAAGAGACCAAAGAACTCCCACATTTACTATGCATATGTCCCACATTTACTATGCATATGTCGCCCTAATACATGAGGGAATAAATGGTCCTTGATAGCATCTAGAAGGATCCTCTTTGCTTTCACATTCTTCTTGTTGAACTCCACCACCAACTGAGCTAGATCAGTGGATGCTTGTACAACTGCTTCAACAACATCCCACATAATTCTATCCCTCCATGGGCCAAAGTTTTCAGCCCCTGCCAATCTGTCCTCTACCCTCTACCCAGCAGCCAAGGCCCCAGACCAACAATATGGAGCAAATCTGTGAGCTCGAATCTTCCTCCCTCTGAACCATTGAAGTCTTTGGGTTTCTGGAAAAGTTTCAAAGGTTTAATCTTCCTCCCTCTGAACCATTGAAGTATTTGGGTTTCTAGAAAAGTTTCAAAGGTTTGAGGTTCACTGTTTGAACACTTTAATGCTTGCTGCCCTCTTTATCAACTAACTGAAATTTAAGATCGGAGCTTCAACTTGGCTGAACTTGAAAATGATACTGTGTAGAAATTTAATGATCTGCACCCTTAACCCAATTTACAAGTTTGCATGTGTTTGTTTAGGCCCAACCCACATGTTTTCTCATGTTGATATAAATTTCAAAATGCATTTATTTCAAACATTAAAGAGTGCTTCTACTAATTTTTCACTTTCCTATCAGCTAATAATTAATGCAAAAATTATGCAAGCATTCCACATATTTGAGACACTAGATTTTGGTCAAGCTGACACCAGAAAAACACCATAACCTCTTGGGGAAAACCGATCTTCAAAGGAGGATTTTATTGTTTGAGAAAATTATAAAATATGTACATAAAACACAGTACTTATCTCCTTTTTGCTGAAGCATTAATTGCACTCATTTTGGAAATTTGTGCCCACTTAATTTTTCAGATTTCCACAAAATCACATGCCCAAAAAAATTAGCAAATTCTCTCTGCCCAACTCCTCGAAAATATGCCCAGAATCTGCCTCGAAATTTGAGTTGAAAGGTGTTATAGAATGTAACTAGTGTCGGATTTCATTATTGTATTTGAATATATTTATCAGAAGAAATAAAAATAAATTGACTTATTAAAGCATGGGTTTCATGCTTGGGTTAATTGTTTTCAAGTCAAAGTCTCCATTGAAGGCTTCTAGGGTTTATGTCAAGTGCCCTTGTCCATGTCATAATATAAAGAATCCTTCTTGGGAATTATTTGTCAAGAAAGAAAATTATTTTAATGTAAAATAGGTCAATTAGGCCTCCTCCATGAAGTCGGCCTCAAGGAAGGACAAGTTGGCCTCAACAAGGGAATTCAACCTCAACAACTCACTATATATTGGAGCAACTCGACTCATTTGTATGATCATCACACACAAGTTCGATTTGTAGTAGTTGGAAGTAGTGAAACTGTGAAATTCAAGAAGGAAGAAGGAAAAGGATAGCGAAGGAGAAGGAAGTCGAAATTGTCCTTCTCTTATCTCACATGTGAGAATGAACTGAAGCTTCTGGAGGATGAAAATTGCAGTGTTTAAGTTGGCCGAAATTTTGATAAAGTAGGGTCAAAAATATGTCCTTGATGCAATATTGAAGCAAGGTTGATGCATTATCATTGCAGTTGATCATTGACTGTTGGAAGAACAATTTAATGGCCAACCTGGTGGAGGAGGAAGGTTTGCTAGTCTAGGGTCTTGGCCTATCTAATTTGAATTACTGAAGGAAGAGTTCTTGACCGGGTTTTCCCATATATAGGGGTTTTTCCCTAGTTGTGTGCCTACATTTGGTGTCCTTAATCTTCACGTTTTGGTTTTGGTAATTGCTTGATGAACTAAGATAAAAAGAACATAAGAAAGATAATAATAAATTAAGAAAATCACAAGTAATTATCAACAAGAGCAAATCTTTATGCCTTTCTGATTTTCCAATAGAAGGTGCCTCGAATTATGTGCTTAAGGGTGACTGTCTACCTCGATTTTCGTTCTTGAAAATAGAAAAATTGTGCCTCTTTTCGCGTTTCTTGTAGTAGTTGTCCCGAAATTCGTGCCTTGAATTTTGGACCCGACAATTGTTTCTCCTCAAAAATCATGCACAAAACTTCCTCAAAAATTGTTTTGTCGTCCCTTGAAAAATTGTGCCTCAATTCCTCAAAAATCATGTTGTTGTCTCCTCCTCGATTTTTGTGCCTGATATATGTCCTCCTCGAGATTCAAGCTCCACTTCTCTCATTGCAACTTCTCTCCTCCTTCATGAAGTTTCTCTTCTCCTCTCTTCTCTTCATGCTCCCTCTCAAGTGTGAAGTGAAGAATGAGCCTCCCTTTCCCTCTTTTGTCTCCTTGGATAAGATTGAATCCCTAAACCTAGGATCCAATGGTTGAGAGTTCACCCTCAAATCTCAAAATGTGTGGTTGAGATCAATTCTCCCAAATGACCCCCCTCATACATTGGCCCCATCACTTGAAAGTCTCCTAGTAACTTTTTCAAGTTGTGTATCTTTTCTAATTTTTCTCACAGAGTGATTTTTCAACTCACTTTAATATTAGAAAAGTACAATTAATACTTTTCACATAAAATCACTTTATAAAGCACAAGTGACTTTAATATTAGAAAAAGTACATGGTACAACACTTCTACATACCTTTTCCACCCATGACATTAATATAACTTGTAAATGCCATTGAGATAAAAATAATTGATGTGTTCACTAGTGACTAGGCTAAAAGGGATAAAAGCCTCGTAACACCTCTCTTGGTACTATTTTCAACAAAGTCGAGCCTAGCAACTTAAAAGGCTTTGAATTCACATCCCAACAAGAAGTAATTTATCAAGGCACATGTATTGCAACAACCAAAATATCTCTAAAAAATTCAAGTTCTCTTTAATGTTTCTGCATTAGGGTAGATCTTTTCTTGTTGGTTATTAATGTTAGATCATTTTCAACAAGTTATTTAGTTGAAAGACAAACCAAATTTGTAGAGTCTATGCTCCCTCTTAGATACACGTTTCATTTTCCATATTTTTACACTTGTATCTAGTCAATTGGTTGCAAATCTACAAGTGGAACAATTTTTTTCTTGCTCCAGATTCGAAACGTTGACAACGTAAAAATGAAGACTGTGGAATATCGGAATTTAGAACGTCAAATTTTTTTCTTGTTGTACTTCTATTGTATAGCCATCAAAAGTAAGTTCTCAAGGCCTACAGGTAAGCATCATGAGCTACGGCTTACTATTTTCAACTCCATAATCATTTATGGTCATTATCTTGTGAAAGAGTTGAATTTTCTTTATTTTCCAGTTGTAACAATTGACTATTTAAATTCTGGAAAAAATTATGGGCAAGTGAATATAACCAAAAATCTAGAAGGGCAATTTCCAAGTAGCTGGATATTGCATTTTCAACGAAAGATTTGATAGAGGGAATGTAACTAGTGTCGGTCTTCATAGTTGTATTTGAGGCATGATGTAATGTATTTATCAAAAGAAAGAAAAATAAATTTTATTATAAAAGAAACTGACTTATTAAAGCATGGGTTTCATGCTTGGGTCAATGGTTAATAGGTCAAAGCCTCCATTGCAAGCTTCTAGGGTTTATGTCTAGGATACTTGTCCTTGTCATCATGTAAAAGACCCTCATTTGGAGCAAATCCACAACAAGTTCGATCTTCAGTTGCTAGTAAAGAAAAGTACTGAGAAATTCAAGAGGAAGAAAACCCTAACAGAGGAGAAGTCTTTGTCAAGCAAAAGAAGTCAAATTTTCTCTCCCTACTCTCACACATACAAAATTCTGAAGCTGCTGGGGGAGCTGAAATTTTAGATCTACAGTAGGGCCTAAATTCTAGATTGTTGCTAGCTTGTAGCTGCTGGACAAGAAGAGACTACTGAAGTTTGCTAAATCATTAGGAGGAGGAAGGAAGGTCTTTTAGTCAGGTCTAGGGTCTTGGTCTATCCCACTATGATTAGTGGAAGAGTTTGACTAAGTTTTCCCCTAGAGAGGGATTTTAGCCATGGTTGAGTGTATGTATCTAGTGTTGTTGATCTTCATGTTTGATTTGATGATTGCTTGATGAAAAAAAGATAAAATAAGAACATAAAGAAAGTTAATAAGACTACACGAATAACATAAGTAATTATCAACATAAGAAAATCTTTCTGCCTTTCTGATTTTCTAACATGGTATCAGAGCTAAGGTGAAGAAAGAAGGAAAAAGGCAGCTTGAAGATCTACTGAAAAGGTCAAATGATAAGGATCATATAAGAAGGGGAAGGTCTACTATTTATATCAAGAAAATAAGACATGACAATGAAGACTGAAAATAAGCTAGAAGGAGCCTCCAACTACAAGGCATGGAAGAAGAGGATGGATCTTATTCTTGCTAGGCATAAATTTTTGGATTTTGCTCATGGAAAAGTTAAGAAACCTACAGATGATGCAAGAAAGGAAAAGTTAAGAAACCTACAGATGATGCAAGAAAGGAAAAGTAAAGGGAAACTGATATCTTGGCATGAATCTAATAGTAGATGCAATGAAGGACAATCTAATCTCATACATATCCAATATAGACTCTGCACAAGAAATGTATGAAGCCCTCTCCAAGTTGTTTACCATCAAAAACATTGGTCAGATAGCTAGTCTCAAGAATGAATTAAGAAAAATAAAGATGACAAAAGACGACATTGTATCATCCTATTTTGTAAGGATCTTTAGAATAAGAGATGAACTCCAAGCTATTGATGAAGTTGTACCAGAGAAGGAACTCGTGATTGCTGCACTACTAGGTCCACCAAAATCTTCGAGCTCTTTTCATCAAAAATTAACAGTTGCAAGGATACACCAACCTTTGAACAAATGTGGAATGCATGCAATCAGGATGAAGAAGTGACAAAAAGGGGGATGAAGAAATCAACACTTCAAATGCCTACTCTTCTCATCACAAGAAGAACGGAGTATATAAGAAGTTCAAAGGACCAAAGAAGAAGGTTAATCTATCAAGGATTGAATGCTACAATTGTAATAAGATGGGACACTACAAAAGTCAATGCCCTAAAAATCCAAGGAATAAGAAGAGAGAAAGAGAACATGCAAATGTTGTCACTGAAGCTCCACCCACGAAAAACAAGATTGAAGAATCCAAAGTCAAAGACTTATTTGCTAAAAGGAAGCCTTCACCATTTTACCAAAATATAAGTATATTGTTCTTTGTTTCATCTTTCATGTTTGATTTCCTACTCACATCGATATTTGCTTGTATTGTATACTCACTACCTTTTCGTTATATTTTCCTTGGTAGGAAAGCTTGCAGAATACAAGAAGGTTTATGGAGGAAGCTTCAAAGGAAAAATTTGAGAATTTTTGTTGCAAGAGAAGCCCTTTAGGAATTCATGTCCTACAAGGTTTGTTAAAGAACAATTCAAGGTATGTCTTAGACTACAAGGTTTGTTACAATGTTTTATTCATACGAAAGGTATGATTATTCTCTTTTGAAATTTCAAATATGTTTTACATTACTAACATCTTTATGGCTAGGGTTTTAAATCATAGAGATTCTTGTTAGGGTGATTAATCATTAGATTGAATCTACCCTCGTTATACTATCTCTTGTTATTTGATCATTTTGTGAAACCCTAACCTTTAGGGTTCACCATAAAACCCTAACCTCTTGATGTTAAGGGTATGCCCATGTTGATTATGAAACCCTAGTTTACCTAGGGGTTGTTGATGAAGTCTAAAACATATAATGAAATCCTCTTCTTTTAAAGTTTAGGGTTTTGATAATGTCATGGTAAAAACCCTAATACTTTAGGGTTTGCTATTAATGTCTAGGTTATAAAGAAACCTTAGATTTTTAGGGTTTAGTGAATTAGGGTTTATGACCAAAACCCTTGTAATAGTTAGAATAAGATCCCTATTCTTTTAAAGTTTAGGATTTTGATAATGTTGTGGTAAAAACCCTAGTACTTGAGGGTTTGTTGTTAATGTCTAGGTTATAATGAAACTTTAGATTTTTACGGTTTAGTGAATTGATGTTTATGACCAAAACCCTTGTAATAGTTAAAATAAGATCCCAGGAATGAAACCCTAGGTGTATATTTGTACATATGATCAAAACCCTAGCCTGATAAAAATTGTTGTATATCTAACTTCGATGTATTGATGTTTGTATCTTGGGTTTATCTAATAGATATTGATATGAGATGCTAGTGCATGATAATGAAACCGTAGAAGTATATTGTTTTCGATCATTTATATGATTTAGTTTTGATGATAAATTCTAGTGTTTGCAACAAACCCTATTAGAATTTGACATGTATTTCTAAGAGCATATTGTTGAAACCTTAGATGTATAGTGCTATGATTGGATTGATATCTTGATTGAATTGTTGATATCTAAGGGTTTATGACAAAACCCTGGCAACAATTGAAGTATAGTATGTAAAATGCAACCCTTATTGGTTATGAACCTAACTAGGTTTAGGTATTTGATGTCAAAAGCTTGAATGTTTCGATGCTTCCATTGTAATGACATGATTTTGATATAGTTGACTTCATGCTTCTATATATTTGTATTTGGTTGTACTTGCTATTATAGGTTTACAGGTACATTATCTTCAAGATGTTGAAGATGATAACAATGATAAGCATCATGAAGGAAGCTTTAAGAATGATGATGATCAATATTACCTTGATGCCATGAGAAAGAATGAAGCCTTGAAAGGTTGAAGCTTCTCCAATGTTATAAAAGAAAGAAGTTCTTAAGTTGAGAGGGAGCTTGGATAGAAGAAACGGTATATCTCCCCAATTAAGAGGGAGGGCATATCATGATAGTCATAGTGAATACGTTGAAGAAAGAATCAAACTAAAGAATGAATTGGATTTGCAAACAAAAGACTTGAGAAATATTAAGGATGTATTTGGTGCTAATGGAGAGATGAATGAAGAAGAAAGCTTCTGACAAGTTGTATTTGGATAACTTGATGATGGTATAAGTAGCATCAAAACAATCGAGGACCCCAAAGGTTTGTATATATATTTGAAGGTTTATCACTGTTTGGGGTTGTGATTGTGCACGAGCTCTCCGTAAAAAGGTTGAACATTTGAAACATGCTTGGATTGGTGGATATATATTTGATTAGAAGAGATAAAGCATATTATGGCAACAGGATGCTTGGGAGGACATATGGCCGACCTATGTGTTGATGTCTAGATCCCGAAGTAGGGAGGGTGGCATTGGTCATGGAGCTTCGACCTTCAATACGCACCTAGATCCCTAGGTTGGTGTTAGAGCTTAAAAGCTTGATGGTACCCGGAGTGGCTAAAGATTGAGTACACCTTAGTCCCAAATGATTAAATTACCCTAATCAGGTATCTAATCTGTAGCACTACGTGTGTTGTGACTCTTCATAGAGTATATAATTTTGAGATCTTCAATGTACCTTTAAATATATGTAATTATGAATACCTCCCTAGTTAACAGGGAGTGTTGAAGAATGTAACTTCTGTCGGTCTTCATCATTGTATTTGAGTCATGATTTAATGCATTTATCAAAAGAAAGAAAAAAAGATTTTATTATAAAATAAATTGACTTATTAAAGCATGGGTTTCATGCTTGGGTCAATGGTTAATAGGTCAAAGCCTCCATTGCAGGCTTCTAGGGTATATGTCTAAAGTCCTTGTCCTTGTCATCATGTAAAAGACCCTTCTTGGGCTTCATCTATCAAGAAAGAAATTTATTTTGATGTAAATTAGGTCTTCTAGGCCTCCTTCACCAAGTCAGCCTCAACTTGAATAAGTCGACCTAATCAAGAGGCAACATCTCGACCTCATTTGGAGCACATCCACAACAAGTTCGATATGCAATTACTGGTAAAAAAAAGTGGTGTGAAATTGAAGGAAGAGGAAGAAAACCCTCACGAAGAAGAAGTCAGTCTTTGTCAAGCAAAAGAAGTCTAATTTTCTCTCTCTACTCTCACGCGTGCGAACTTCTAATGCTGCTGGGGAGGCCGAAATTTCATATTTGAATTATGACCCAAATTTGGATTGTTGTTGGGTTGTCGCTATTGGACTATAAGAGACTATTGAAGTTTGTTGAATCATACTGGAAGGTTGACTTGGTGGAGGAGGAAGGTCTTTTGGTTAGGTCTAAGGTCTTGGTCTATCTCAATTTGATTAGTGGAAGAATTTAAGAACTTCTGAAGCTGTTGGGGAGGCCGAAATTTCATATCTGAATTATGACCAAAATTTTGGATTGTTGTTGGGTTGTAGCTGATGGACAAGAAGAGACTATTGAAGTTTGTTGAATCATATTGGAAGGTTGACTTGGTGTAGGAGGAAGGTCTTTTGGTTAGGTCTAAGGTCTTGGTCTATCTCAATTTGATTAGTGGAAGAGTTTAACTAGGTTTTCCCTTAGAGCGGGGTTTTAACCCTGGCTAAGTGCCTACATCTAGTGTCGTTGATCTTCATGTTTTGATTTGATGATTGCTTGATGAAAAAAGGATAAAAGAATAACATAAAGAAAGTTAATAAGACTACAAGAATAACACAAATAATTATCAACATAGGAAAATATTTCTGCCTTTCTGATTTTCTGATTTTCTAACAAGGGAGGCCCTAAATCCTCTAAAGAACCCTCTAGAGATGTCTTGTACGCTATGGGTTGGTGATAATAACAAATCAACTTCGTTGCCTTTGTGTTTTAACGTAGACTTAGCAGTCTATCCAAAAGAACAACAATATATTTTCACCTATAACTCTAAAATCGTGCACTCAATCAGAAAACTAAGAGCATATTTGGTTAGAGTATTCTTAGTAGACCAAAATCCATAGATTATCCGATATATATCAAATGGTTTGGCTACTAATAATTTGCAGTTAGAAATCTGCTCTATTTTTCGTGTTTATTCATAGAAGGACATCAAGCAAGTGGAGAACACCTTCACTCATTTGACTCCATTCAAGGCACTGGTCATATATCCAGAGCAAGTGGGGAATATTCAAGAAAGCCTCTCTTAGCCATTTAGGAGGAGTTGAGCTTAAAGAGTTTGGGCAAGGGCCTAGGTGACAGTGGGTCCTCGCCTTGCGAGTGCCAATCTAGTGACGTTGTCGGGACCTTAGCAACCCTACTAATTGGATCAATAATAGAGGGCATTCGTCTTCAATATGGAAATCATTGCAAATTTGACATCGAGGAAATCCCTCTTGATTTGTCATGTTAGTAGGGGCAGAGAGACAAAGAAGTGCTAGATATGTGGGAGAAGATCTTGGTTTGACTAAGATGTAGTCAACCACGTTGCCACCCCCCCCCCCCCAACTATGGACGAAGGAAGTAAAGTCACCAAAAATCAAAAAACAAGGAAGCCCATTCAAGATCAATAAGCCATGATATTCACCTAATTGTAAAAGATGTCTCCCATAACCTATGAGGGGCTTGCAATTTTTTTGTTAAAATGCCTCAATGGCTGTAGATTACATGCTTGCAAACTATTTTTTAAAATTCCTCAATGGATGTAGACTGCATGCTTGCAAATTATTTGTTAAAATGTCTCAATGCATGTAGATTTCATGCTTGCAAATTATTTGTTAAAATGTCTCAACGCATGTAGATTTCATGCTTGCAAACTATTTGTTAAAATTCCACAATGGTTGTAGACTGCATGCTTTCAAACTATTTGTTAAAATGCTCTAGTGGTTGTAGATTGCATTCTTGCAAAATACTTGCCTAAAATTCCCAAATGGTTGTAGCTTACATGGCTGCAAGCTAATTGGAAGAAAAAAATTGCCAATGTTTGTAGTTTTTCATGTTAGTAAGGTGTTTGTAGGAATGCATCAATGAAGATGGCTTGTATTTTTACTTGTGTGTGAAGTTCAATTCAAGAATTTCTGAGACAATGAAGAATAAGGTTATGTAATAATATACATGTTGATAATCATTGAAGAGATGATTAAGAATGTGAGATAATGTTTGGAAAGGTCATTAAACATCATGGATTAATTATAGAGTTAATTTTTTTTAAGATTTATTATGAATTCTTAGGAGTGAATCAGGGCCAAATGTTTTGAGTAAGAGTTTAATTCAAAAATGTTGTACATTATTTGATAGTAAAATGGAAGTGTGTCTTACCATCCATAAATGTTATTACTCGCCATAAAGTATCTTAAGGGTGAAGGATTAAAGTAGGGGTGCCAAGTAATTAGAAAAATAAAATAAATAAAAATATCGTATTTTGAGTCTTAGTGTTCTATGGGACCCTTATTTCTCTATAATATTGATGGTTCGCAAGGTGGTATTTTATAACAATAATGAACAAGAGTACACATAAAAATATTAATGGCATGCCATTTCATTTTCTCGTTTAGTGGAATTACTAAGCATATACAACCCTTCCATCCCATGCGATCTTATTTTATTCTATATATTCATTTACAAACTTGCGTGCATATATCCTTAATTTTTTATAATGGCACATGTATGTTCGACTAGATTATATAACATTCCATATAAATGTAAGATTGATATTTGAACTATTGCTATGATTGATTCAATGCCATTCTCCTAAAATAAAATGTACTATGATCATAGTGGCATCACGATAAGTATGGATTATTGTCATGCATTCTAAAAGCCAATGTCACATCAAACATGTTGATTATATTTTACTTGTAGTCTTGTGCATATATAAGGTCACTAATTCTACTATGGGAAAGAATATGATGTTCTAACTCAAATTTGAGTTTGGTTCAATAACAATGTATCCTCACCTTAGGAGAGAGTATATAATGTGATAATTGTATTTAGAGGACTTGAAACCAAGTTTTGTTATAGGGAAATATTTTGTGGCATGACACAATGAATCTTGTCCTTATCCTTACTAGGTGATAGCAACTTTAGGATAAGTCACATGATTAAAGGGAACAAAGACTAGTATGTATGGCTCCCATGGGTTACTATGAGTATTTACCCCTTTTTACCCATCATAGATAAGCAATTTTAAAATTAGTGTGTCATTATTGACATTTATTTAATTTTCAAAATTAGGGAATGTTGGACATTTGGCATTGTCTGAATGGTTGGGGGCACTTGGTATGTTGCCATTGATGTCAACCAAATTAGCATTGATGTGCATGGTGTGTCAAGCTCAAGGGGAGTCCCATGGTTGCTCGAGTCCCCTATAGAGAATCATCATAGTAACAGGCTTAGTGGAAAATCCATAAAAAGATGACTATGATGGTTGGGAGCCCAGGATGTGGAGGCATTTTTGCATCAGAAGACTAGCTCATATGCTCTTGGAGATTGGCATATTTGACAGTATATTGAAGTCTACAAATGGCATCTTGGACTTAGATAAATCCTATTAAATTATTGAAAACGAAGGAAATATGTCAAATAATAAACAGGCCACCTTATCATGCTCAAATTTGAGATAATAGCCCAAAGATATGCAAAATGATAATGATTATGATAGAAATTAGACAAAAACATAAGTAATCATAGGGAAAAAAGGTGTAAACTAATCAAAGCAGAGGCCTAACACACTCTTACTTCTTATGAGATGTGAATTTCTAATGGAAAACCTACAACAAAGGAGTCATCCTTCAAAGAAGATAAGAAGCCCAAGGAGGAACTTGATTATTAATGTTGTGAATCAGATGAATAGGAAGCTAAGTTTGTGAAGAATCTCAAGAGAGGCTCATGCAAGTATAAAGGTAAGATTCCTTTTAAGTGCTTTAATTGTGGTAAAGTTGGTCACTATGCTTCTAAGTGTCCTAAAAAGAAGAAGAAATAACATGATCATGGAGAGAAGTTAAGGGAAGTGCAAAAGGATAGAGAGAAGGCTAAGAAGAAGATATTTTACACCCAAGATGCTAGTTCCTCTGAAAGTGAAGGTGATTAATCTTCAAATGAGGACAAAGACGATGCAGGTCCAAAAATCAAAAAACAAGGAAGCCCATTCAAGATCAATAAGCCATGATATTCACCTAATTGTAAAAGATGTCTCCCATAACCTGTGAGGGGCCCATCACTATCCTATGAACTCCTATGAAATCCCATAGATTTTGGTTCCAACTCCTGGAGGTAAAGTGAGTCCTCTGCTCTGTCATGTAGGGTAACTTGGAGGTTTTGGGTACGAGCGTTGAAGTCACCTAGAAGAGTGACATCAACAAGAGTGGAGTGGGAGATATTTGCATTAAAATCAATGAAAAGATCACCCTCAAAATTTGTATGAAGTGCAAAGTGTAATGAGGCTTGGGGAAAGTAGCAAACTACAATGTATCTGTCTCGAAGAAGGGAATTATGCCCGATGGAACTAGACCCAAAAAAATCTGACATGCTCATCTAATGACAACAAAGTGACCTTGCTTTGGAGAGAATCCGTAATGAGACAAACAACCCTCCTGGATCCTCTGACGCTAACAAATCTCGTCTCCTATCAAAAAGATCACACACAGTGAAACCCATGGATCTTGGGTGGTGTGCGCATGGGGTCGCATGTGTCTTTGTGAGGAAAGGAGGTCATGAGACCTAACTACGTCATGAAACGTACATGGTGAAGACCAAGATACACAATTACAATTCCAACAACCAGTGGATATGGTAGGCCAAATATATCATATAATTAGTGACCTATATGAAGCATATAAATTATAAGTTAATTAACTATGTACATCAAGTGGTAGCTGAGAGCTAATCTGCTTGACCAAGAAACCTGTTAAAATCTGCTTTTACCCTACCTTGTAATTGACCAGTCTAACAATCTGGAGATGCTCTTGTTTACTTAAGCTCCTAAATATCTTTGCTCCTTGATTTCAGCGAAGACAATGATGACTATATTTAAAACAGTGTGAAACACGCATATGGAATTTCAAAATGAATTAATGAATTGATTGAGCAACAATACTCAATAATAATACAGAGATATTTACAAAGATAGAAACATCAAGTTTCTATGTAAGATTCAGTTTCATATAAGAAACTGCTAAAGAGATAAAAATAGCAACAGCAAGGAGAATGAGCATTAAACTAAATTAGAATTATTCTAATACCCTCCCTTAATGTTCAATCTATTTACAACCCCAATAGACCCCCTGAATTGTTCAAAATTAGCAGGACCAAGTGGCTTGGTGAAGATATTTGCATGCTGCTCTGATGTGGGAATATATCTCAACTGAACGGATCCGTCTTCAACAAGTTGGCGAATGTAGTGACAATGAGTTTCTACATGTTTTGTTCGTTCATGAAATACGGGATTTTTGGCAAGTTTGAGCACTCCCTGATTATCACAAAACAAGGAAGTAGGACCTGTCTGGGAAGCATGCATGTCTGCAAGCATATGTCGAAGCCAAACTGCCTCACAGGATGCCTTAACTACTCCTCGATATTCTGCTTCGGTGGAGGAGAGAGCCACGGCTTGCTGCTTCTTACTAGTCCAAGTGACAGCACCAGATCCTAGACTAAACACATACCCAGCTGTAGATTTACGATCATCAACCGAACCGGCCCAGTCAGAATCAATGTAACCATTGAGTATAGGATCGGAACTGCGAGTGTATTGAAGTCCATAATCAGAAGTGCCACGCACATATCTTAGCACACGCTTTGCTGCTATCCAATGATCAGCTTTAGGAGCGGACATGAAGCGGGAAATGTAGCTCACT
>APFE031547974.1:77937-126044 GCA_000404065.3 Pinus taeda
GGAAGCTCGGGTAGTGTATTATCAAACATTGATACTGCATCATCCCTCCCATCAGGTGGACCTACCGGAAGAAGAACACTGTGAGGCTGATCTGTAGAATACTGCTCAGAAGAAGAGGACTGAAAGAATCCTCTGTCTTCATCAAATACCACATCCCGACTGAAGCTAAGACGACCAGTAGCAATATCAATTAGTCTATAGGCCTTGTGGTGATCATTGTACCCTGTCATCATGAGTTTCTGGCTTTTGGAATCCAACTTAGAGCGTTTAGCAGCTGGAATCCAAGCATATGCAATTGAGCCGAATACTTTGAGGTGACTAATCTTAGGCTTACGACCAGACCACACCTCTTCGGGAGTTTTCCCTTTAACAGCCTGAGTAGGTGATCTGTTAAGGAGATAAACCGCAGTAAATACTGCTTCAACCCAGAATTTGTTGTGAACATTCTTGTGCTGTAACATGGAGCGGGCCATTTCAACAACCGTGCGGTTGCGGCGTTCAACAACACTGTTCTGCTGAGGGGTGTAGGGGGTAGTGAACTGGCGTTTTATGCCATGAGTAGCACAGAAGGTGGAAAAAGCAGAAGAACAAAATTCCACCCCGTTATCTGTTCTAAGAGTCATGATATCACAGCTAGACTCTTTTTCCACTAATGTTTTAAACTTCTGAAATATACTAAATGCATCAGATTTATTTTTTAGAAAATAAACCCACATCTTTCTACTGAAATCATCTACAATAAGCAGAAAATATTTGCAAACAGTGATAGAAGATGTTTTCATGGGGCCACAAATATCAACATGAATTAGCTGGAGTACCTTAGATGCGCGCCAGGATTCTCCATTTGTGAATGAAGACCGATGTTGTTTTCCAGCTTGACATGCCCCGCATACGCCCAACTGCTGAGTCTGAATATCAGGTAATCCTAACACAAGTCCTTCCCGAGAGAGCTGGGAGAGATACTGCATGTTTAGGTGCCCATATCGCTGATGCCATAGAGTGCTGATGGGAGAAGCACGCGCTGCTAGAGCCACTTCTGGAAAATCACTGGTGTCAAGCAGTCTGTATAGACCATGATCTTCTAGGCCAACAGCAACTGTAAGATTTGTCTCCCTGTCGATAATAGAGCATTTGTGCACACTGAATACTATATCAAGCTGAGGAGAGTTCCTCATAATCTGACTGACGGATAGCAGATTAATTTCCATCCCAAGAACATAGTATACATTCAGGAAGATAAGTGTGCGTCCACCAGACTGGATTTGGACTGTACCTCTGCCATCTACTGTGTATTTTTCACCCCCTCCAAATACCACTGAATCACTGAAAGGTGAGAAATCAATAAACCAGTCACACCTGTGAGAGAAATGACATGATGCACCAGAGTCAATGTACCAGGCAGATGATGGAATATGATCGGAAGACCTTTTAGCCATAAAAGCGTAAAAGGCAAAATCTGTCTGCTCGAAGTGTTCTGCAACATTTGTTGTCTGATGAAGCCCTCCCTGTTTCTTCTGTTCGGAAGCAATTCTCTGTCGGCAATCTTTCTTCATGTGACCAAATTTGTGACAGTAGTTACACTGTGCTTCCTAGCAGGATCAAAAGACTGAGAAGGACCTTTCTGCTGAAAGGACTGAGATTTGGCAGCAAAGGCATTTTCTGAAGAGGCTGATGCTGCACCACTACCAAACTGTTGTTTCCATCGATCCTGCTGCATAAGTTTGGTGCATAACTCTGGAAACTTTAGATCAACATTAGTGGCAGTAATGTTTAGAGTTTCTATGAAGTGTTCATAAGATTGTGGCAGACTTTTCAGAGTGATGACTACCAGATCTTCTTCCTCCATGGTGCGACCAATGGCTTCGAGCTGATCTCGAATGTCTTTAATCTTGTTGAGATGTTCCTGTAAAGACATATGTTCATCCATCATGATGGAGAACAACTGATTTTTGAGAAAGAAGGCTCTGCTTTTGTCGGATGTCTCGTGAAGTTCCTTCAATTGTTGCCAGATCTCAGCAGCTGTCTTGCCAGAAGGAATCTATGGTAACTGATCATCAGCGACAGAGAGATTGAGAAGCATAACTGCCTCTCGATTTCGATCATCAAACTTGTCTTGATCAATGCCAACTGTACCAGGACGGAGCTCCTTTTTGAGAACGAGCTGGTCAAGACGCCTATATTCAAAAATGGTTAACATTCTTTGCTTCCAAATGTTATAGTTGTTGCCATTAAAGCGTTGATTGCCTTCTAGCATCAGATTGGTGAGAGAGGCCATCTGTATGATTCTGGAAGACTGATTTGGACAATGCTGCCTCTTAAATCAAAGCACCAATTTGAAGAGATAAATAGAAAAGACAAAGAAATAATGCCAAATATTTCAATATGAACAGAGATGAGTCAGCCTGAAAATGACTGATTTTGATATCTTCTGTTGGTGACAAACTCAGCAGCAAATATGTAAACAATGCGACACACGCAAACTGGTGACAGCTCTGGTGATGAATCCGTAAATGCAAACCAAAGAAATACGGTACCAAGAAATACGACACGCTGATTTTTAAACACAGTAGTAATGCGACACACGCAAATACCCTAAGATTTCAGGCCGGCCGTAGAGGAGGAGAAGCAACCGTCGCCCAAAAAAAAAAAAGACAGAAAACTGCTATTCAAAACCCTACGTCGCCTTAGTCCGTGGTTTCGTCCAGCGGCAGTTGTTCTTTCAAGTGCTGAAGGCAGTCACGCGTCTTTAGGATATGATTCACGCGTCGTTCTGAGTTTTACGCTTTAAAAAAATTCTGCGGTCTTCAGGAGGGTGGATTCACGCACGAAAAAAAAAATTCCCGCAGCAGAAGGATTTATAACAGGTTCACGCGTCGTTTCTGAGATTCACGCTGGGGAAAAAAAATTCTGCGGTCTTCAGGAATCACGCGTCTCCAGGATTCACGCGGATTCACCACCGAAAAAATCCCGCAGCAGAAGAATTGGAATAAAGGTTCCAAACAAAGATTATTTGTCAAGCTTCGACCGCTAGTGGGCGCCACCATACGCAGTCGTCGACTGTAATAATCTCACGGTCGCAAATGAAATGTGTGAACTGTTATATCCTTACGGGTTTGATTTTTGCTCAGCCGTCGACTTTTACATCCACTGACTGTAACAACCAATCAGAGCGTGTATCTTCACTCAAACTGGCTTCAGGAGCAAGTACAGGCAGAAAGAATCGGCAATAAGATACAGCGTAAAAATGACAATGTCAATAGTTGAGATCCGCTCAAAAAGAAAAAACTGGAATTCGCACCAATTATTTCAAAGAATCCACTTTCTGTATCGAGATAGACGACTGTAAGCGTTTATCACATTGAGCAGAGCCGAAGCTAAGACTCAGTGAAGGCTACCTGGCTTACAGAGGGCTCGACCTTAGAAAGGAATGACAAAGAGCACTCGAGAAATTTGGATGCAGAGAGAATATCTGCTCAGGAAATCTCTTTTTCTGGCTCTGATACCATAAAACAGTGCGAAACACGCATATGGAATTTCAAAATGAATTAATGAATTGATTGAGCAACAATACTCAATAATAATACAGAGATATTTACAAAGATAGAAACATCAAGTTTCTATGTAAAATTCAGTTTCATATAAGAAACTGCTAAAGAGATAAAAATAGCAACAGCAAGGAGAATGATCATTAAACTAAATTAGAATTATTCTAATAATATTCACCATTTGGCTAACTTTTCCAATTTCTGTCCAGAGGATTTGTCAACTGAAGGTGAATATTTGTCCATACTTCCATAGGGCAAAAGACATTTAATTGAAAGAGTTGCAAACTTTTTAATAAAACCTTGGAAATTTTACAAGTAGTTCAATTTTTTTCATTAAGTCTATGTATTGGAATTTTGAGGCTATATATATAATTCAACGTTTCTACACTTGATAAAAGAGATGGTTTCTTTAAATTTCCCCTGATTTAATTCCAATAAGTTTTTTGATCTTTAAAAATTGTATTTGTTTGATTTTTAAAGAAATCCCTTTAATTACAAAAAACAAAAAACAAAAAACAAAAAAAAAAAAAAAAAAAAAAAAAAAATTATTATTTTGGAAGCTATATGACCATAATAGTGGAATTTTTTAAAATCAAGATGTAATCAAACAATGACTAAGAAAATGAAACTATGTAACATCTATACAAATGAACAACATAAAGAACATACCTGGGCGTAATAGTCTATGGCTGTCTTAAAGTCTTTTTCACGAAAAGCAACATCACCATGTTTCCTTGCATTTAGCATATCTTGCATTTGCTGTGTCCACTCTTGGAAAGATAACTGAGAATATTACAAAAAGGGAAATTTAAATGATTATGGAGATATTTCGAGCATAATCAGTTCCATTGGCAGATGGCTCAATACTAACACACCAAACAAGATAATAAAATGATAAGACATGCAGAAAAGGATAAAAGGAAATCTGAAACAAAACCATTTAAATTATTTTCTAATAAGCTCGATGGGCCAAGAAGCTTTACACCTTATCATAGACTGTAAAAAATTCTTATGCAATTTGAGGATATATGGGAAGGAAGAAACATGTGACAAAATAACATGATAAACTCTAAGCAGTATTAAGCGAAAACACCAAAACAAGCAAATGAACCCATCATTGTACATCATGTGAGCTTGAATTAAAGACAGAAAAGATGATCATAACTCCTACATAACCGACATATTTTTCATAAAGTAACAAAGGTTAAGTGAAAACTAAAACATTTAAATTCCAGTGAATCTGTTATAAAATTATATTAGTGCCATTATTTTAATCAACAAAATTAAGTTGCTGCTTTTAAAACTAACTATTTTTCCTAACAATCACTATAAAGTTAGGATACTTTGAAAAAGAGTACAGAAGGGTTCATAACCTCATAAGGAAGTTGCATCATAAATAGATCCCAGCTAAAAGAGAAACAGTCCTCGTCATGTTCTTACAACCTTTATTGCAATGACAACAGATCAGAGTTGTGAATGTTGTGAAGATATCACCAATATTTTGAGATTTCCAAAGGTGGACATAATATTGCCTCAAAACATTGAAAGAATTTAAAATTTATAATAATATTGATTTTTTTCTAATATTTCAACATACTCCTAAAACATTGCAAGTCTATGGAATATTTCACCAAGTCCATGTCAATAACCCTTTAAGGTACGATTTTTAGTTTTTTTTCACTCACATCTTGAACAATAGAGGCAAGGGACTGAGAGCAAAGAGTTTCTCCCCAACTTTCATCAAGCTAAGGAGGAGAAATCCACAGTTTCCATAGACATTAGTAGAACTATTGTGGTGTGGGGATTGATTCTGATGATCGCTCAACCATTTCCATATTCCTACACATGTATAAATTTTAGGCTTGCATTTTGCTTGTTTTTCGAGATTTAGGATAGGGTTTACAATCTTGCCAATTTTAATGAGAGATTTAACACTTGCAGAAATGTGATTCTTTTCTTTGCAACATTATTTTGCATTGAATTCTGATTTTTTGTGCCCTTGGTTTAATCACTTCCCTGCAATAAGAAGAGAGACATTGAACCCACCACAGGAATATATTGAGCTACTTGACCCTAATCATCTGGAGACAATGAGTTACGTGTTGTGTGGGAAGAAAATCAACAAAGAAATCAGATGCTTGAAGATTCCACCTTGCCAAAATTCTAGAGCATAAAATATAAATTTGCCCTGCATCTTCCTTGAAAGTCATCCATATTGAATTTGCCACTGGCCATTCAATCAATTCTTGACATCAGTAAACATAAAGATGAGAGGGGATCATTGAATCTCAAAATTGCAACTTGAGCAGTTGAAAGAACCTCAAGAACCACGTGCTTCTCCAAGGTGGGAGAAACCTAGGGAAGTGAAATTCAATCCTAGACACACCTCTCACAATGCCAGCAGCAAGCTCACCTTTCTTTGCTCCGAAGTCCAGTTCAAGGGTACAACCTTCTGTGAGTTCCTTGGTTTAAATAAGGGAGAAGTGTGAAGCGAACAAGATTATCTCTAGATGTTTTCTACAAAGTGACATTCATTTCAACATTTGCGAAGAACGTGTTCTACTATTCAATGTTTGAAGTTGTTTCTACTGTTTTCCCAAGGTACAAGGCCCCTAACTATGAAAAGTTGAGAGGGGCTCTCCTTCAAGGGGAAGCGTCTGACGGCATTTGCAAATTAAATGAGCCTTACAATAATAGATCACCTAATGCATTGTAATGTCAAACAATTGGATAGGTGGGAAGGGCAAGACTAATATAGACTTCTAGGCTAATTGTTCAATGGAGATAATGTTTATCAAATCCACCAATCAATTACATATGTTACAGGCACATAGTTATTATGCGAGTTGTAGATGGGTTCATCCAAGAGATAGGTTTGCAACATTGTCCAAGCAATAATGGATAATGTTACTAATTGTGTGGTTGATGGCAAGTTGCTTACGTACAAGTATTGGACCTTGTAATAGACTCCTTATGCTCCTCATAGGAATGATTTGATTTTAGAAGACCTGGGAAAATTTTCTTGGATCAACGATATCATTTAATTCTCTACAAACATCACCAAATTTATATGTCATCATGCGTAAATTCTTAGCCTCATGAGGCAATTCACAGGGAACAAGCACTTGTTGTGTGTTCTAATCACATGTCTTCCCACGAGATTCATTTCTCTTCAAGGTCTCATCACTTCTATGATGGAAGTGGTGAAGTGAATATTTCTTTCAGATGAGTGGGATGTTAATACATAGAATAGTAAATTGAATACGTAAGTCATACACAAACTAGTGTACCAAGAGAGTTTTTTGACAGAAGTGGGAGAGGTGTGTGCCATTCGAGAATCTTCAAAAAGGCTCTTTGCCTGGTTAATGGTGACAGGCCTACAAGGGTTTACTTGTATGTGGCTATAAATATGGCCAAGGAGTATATACACATATACTATGAGGACAAGGGAAGGAGGGATTCAATAAACTATATGAAATATGGCAGTTGATTAATGAGCTATGGAACAATACTCTCCGTCAATCCATCCATGCAATAGGCTATACCTCAATTTTGCATTCTCTTAACCATATGGTTTTACATTCGATGTTGAGGTCACAGGTAAGATTCCTCCAACATGTCCAAAGGAAAGTGTTAACTCCTATTGAATGCTTAGAAATTTTAGAACAAATAAGATATGAAGGTTCACCACCAAAACCATTGTTGCGAACATCGCAATCAAAATTAAATCAGAACATAAACAACAACAACATGCAAAAAAAAAATGTAAAATCGGGAAAAAGTCTGCAAATTAAAAATAAATAAATAAAAAATAAAGAACATTTTTTTCATTTTTTTAATATCTAAAGCATCCACAACATAAAATAAATGCATTGACACATAAATATGACAAGAAAACTAATATATAAGATGTGTAATATCATGTCCAGTGCTACATTACACATAATAGTGAATCATGTCCTGAACAGTAAGTCCTGAGTCCCAACCCAGCCTCGAGATATCAACAAAAAACATAATAATGTATCTCATATCATGAGTCATATACAATGAAATGAAACAAATAACTAATACTACTGATTTCCTCTGCCCCTCTTGTGAGAAAATGTAACAACTTTCCCTCTAGATGAAGAAGGTGGTGGGGTTGTGCTCTAGAAGCTAAAGAACTAGGAGCTATAGGAGGTAGACCACGTCCTCTTCTGGTGACAGGCGTAGGTGGTGTCACCTCCTCCTCCTGTTGCTCCTCCTCCTCCTCTATCCCCTCTACTACCTCCATGCAGCAGTGGTGTCAATCATCCAAAGAGATGAACTCCACATCACGTGTCCTCTCAAGTTGCCGCATCCACAATTGAAGATTGTAGTAGATGTAGACCATATCATTAAGTTGCTGGGACTCCAACCTGTACAAGGGTCATAAATTAATAAATTATAAATAATAAATTATTAATTATTAAAATTATTATTTAATGAATTCAAAAAATTAATTGGAATATTTTAATATGTTCTGCTTCTTGGTGTGTATTTTTTCAAATACACTCCAGTTGCACTCGCATATGAAAGAGCTACATGTTTGGTTGAGCACTCAAATGGCAAGCCTTTGGAGATTGGGTACTCTACCACCATAGCTTCTCCACCATGCATCTACAACAAAAAAGATAAACATAAGAGAAAATTGAAATTTGAAAGTTGAAGCAAAGTATGAACTTGAAAAGACAATGAAATTTGTAACAAACTAAAGCTTACCTGGCATTTTAGTCTTACTATCCACAATAGCCATGTCAAAGCTAAATGTGCCACCTCCCATCTTGTATATCTCCATTTCTTTGAAGATTTTTGCACGTTCTACTAGAGATGCCACCATCTTCAGAACACAAGTGAAGAATCCATCCACAACCTCAGCATAAAATAAGAAATAAGAAATCACAGGAGTAAGAAAATGCAGGGTTTAGATAGATCCCACCAACATGACTGGGACGATGGAGTGTATTGTTCCATCACTCATCAATCACTTCCCATATGAGTTGTTGTTTCTCAAACCCCTCATCCCCCTTATCAGCATAGTAGTTGTGAATGGATTCTTTGGCCCTATCCATGGCCTCATACAAGTTGCGGGTTTGTCTCCATCAACTAATAGAAGAACCTTTACCAAAGGTTCAGTAATGCTACACACCTCCTACACTCTCGCCCAAAATCTTTCATGGTATGAAACTAACCTGCATATGGCCTCTCCCTCTAGTTTGCGGCTATATGATAAAGCACGCCACTCCTCTGAAAGAAACATTCTCTTCACATCCCACATAGAATTCAAGAGGAATGAAGAGATATGAAACTAGTGGCAAACTTTGTAATGGCAAGGCGCACCAACTCCTTGTTGTTGGTGAATGTCCTCATCAAATGAAGCACAAATGCATGATTATATATAAATTTTGTAATGTTTTTTGATGATTCAACAATATCTTTGACAAAATGAATTTTTCATATGTCCTCCAACCATCAAATCAATGCAATGTGCAGCACAAGGTGTCCAAAATAAGTTAGGATACCTCTCCATAAGCATCTTGCCAACAACAACATAATTTGCAACATTGTCTATTATGACTTGTACAACATGTTGTGGACCCACCTAAATGAACACATCCAACAATTCACATAATAACCGTGACTTTTTGATATGTGCGGATGCATGAACAAATTTCATAAAAATTATGCCCTTAGGACAATTAACTAAGAAGTTAATAAGGCTTCTACCCTTTTGATCGGTCCAACCATCTAACATAACAGTGCATCCTGTGTGTGCCCATGATCCCCTAAACTCCTCCAATCTCTTAGTGCAGTCAACCTTTTCATTCTGAAGAATGCGCCCTCTAAAGGGGCTTTGTACCCTGGGCCAACAATAGCAATAGCATCAATCGCAGGCTGGAAAAATGGATTGTTCCTGGCAATGCTTAAAGAAATATCACTCCAAAGTGGACACCTGCCCAACAACTTGTCAGCTTCTTCCTTCTCCCTTTTTTTAAGAGCTGACATGATAGATGGTTGTGCACCAAGTGTGATTCTAGGAACAAAAATTATGAGGTGGCTATGGAGTTGAGTGTAGATGTTGATGGTGAAGAAGAACCAGTACCACTCTCACGGTCACCTCCCAATCTTGCCACTCCACCCACTTCTATTTGACTCTACAGAGTTGCCTTGTACAGTTTGGTTGTCTCTATTACTTCCAATGATTTGAGGGCTCTTCGGATTATTTTTACAAGGCCCTACCTCATGTCCAGGAGTTTGTGCAAGGTGGAACTTCAATTTGTATACCCCCTTGTCATATGATGCCCACATAACTTGCAAGTCAAATTTGATCTGTCAAACCCTCCATCAGGTTCACTAAATTCCCACAAAGGGTCCAATTTCCTTGGCATGTTTGTAACTTTGTTGAATCTTGAGTTTTAATGTAAGATTGAAGTTTGAACCTAGGGCACAAAAAAAATAGCAAGTTAAACAAACGAAATTAAAATTTACATACAACGTTTTGAATTTTTTACAACAACAACAAAAATAAAAAAACCCTCAATTCAATGCAACAATAATGGCAAAAAAAACACATTCAACCCCAAGCAAAAATCATGGAAGAAAACTAGGGCACAAGAAAAAATTAGATAGATAAAACTAACAATCAAGATTTTGAAATTTTGAAAAAAACAAACTCAAATCTAACCAAAAATCATGTCAAATATATGGGTCATAGAAACCCAAGGAAAAACAAATAAAAAAAATATGGCCAAATTTGATGCCCATACCTTAAACCACGCCCTGCTGAAGAAACTTGGTCCAAACTTGAATTTTTTTTGCTTGGGATGCTAAATTCCTTCACTTTTCTCCTCTCTTTCCATTGTAGACGAGTTCCCCTCCTCCTTAGCTCTCACCTCTGCCCTTTGTCTGCAAAATGAGAGAAAAAACAACAACAAAAAAAATATCCAAAACTAAGCTTTAAAATCGCTCTGCCGTGCAGCCAGCGACTATTTGTCATCGACTCACGATTTTTTGTAAAATTATATTGAAAAAATCGGCGATTTTATGGGTTGATTTTATCGGCATCGCGAAAAAATCGCAATGTTCACAACACTGACCAAAACATTTGTTATCACATGGTTGTCTAGGACAAGACCACTTGAATCTCAGGTAAGCTTTGATTTGTTACAAATTTCAATGTCTTTCCTTTCTATCTACTTGCTACTCAACGCAAATGTAATTCAAGTCTTTGCCTTTTCATTGTTTATTCACTATAGATGTTTGGTGGCCAAACAATGTCAAAAAAGTGCCAAATTTACAAAAAACTTGTCATTTGGCTGCTTGGTGGAAATTGCAACTCTTCAAGCCACACGAGGTGCTGAATTGTATTTGAAAAAATGCACACTAAGAAGCACAACAGGTTAGAAATTTTCAAATTAAAATTTTAATTTATTATAATATATTAATTTATGACTCAACGCCCTCTAATTATAATATGACTTGCATACAATCTTTTATAGGTTAGAATCTCATTGCATTAATGACATCGTCTATGTCTACTACGATATCGAGCTGTGGCTGAAGCAGATTGATAAAACTCTAATATCAAGACCACATGGTTGGATGCGATTGACACCACTGCACAATAGAGGCTAGAGACTGCAGGGCTTCTCTTGGAGGTGGAGTGGTTAGAGGAAGATTTCAATGCATTAAGGGACGTGGTGGGGGTGTGGGCAAGGCATGGCATGGCAAAGAGGAGGACGATACTCTACCTCTAATTCAAATACCTTTGGAGGAGAAGAAAGAGAGTCCATCATCACCACTACCTACAAACACATAGGCAGCTGCCAAAAGATGTTTCAATTTCACTCTAACTTCCACTTCAGGTGTAGCACCTGCTGCTTTTAGAGGAAGAAAGGTTAGCTTTGGCCATAAAAAGGGTAAAGGGAATCGATGGTCCCACTAAGTATTTATCATTATCAAAATCTATATGACTCAATATGATGATAATGGCAAAAGTTTTTTATATCTGATTTTGTATTGGCCTACTAGGACTCAAGAAAACTATCAAGATTAAGCATTGATGCGTAATGTATCACTTGATATCTTACAGATCTTATATATCTATTTTACTTTCATATTTCTGTGCAATGTGTTTTTTGATGTCGTTGTTGCTTTACAAACGTTTAGGAAAAAAAACGAATATGTTTATAATTTTTTTAAGTTTTCCAATAACTTCCCCAATATTGCTGATAAAAATATACTCCAGACCCTCAGCAATATATTCACGGACATAATATTTACAACAGTGCAACAGATATCTTCTGTTGGGAGGACAAAAACAAAAAAGCTAAAATGTTAAGCGAAAATTCAGTAAAACTGGTTGAGGAAGAGAGTACCCAACCCACACTGGCTGCACATCCAATGATAGGCAGATCCCCAGCTTACTCGAGAGAGTGCCCACCATAACATGTGCATCCAGCACAGATTAAGAAATGCTCCAATTAAGACCAACCATTCTGTGTTCATTTTTGTCTTATAATCTAAAAAACGCATCTAACCATACCTGTAAAGGACAAAATTACAGCTTAGAGAAAGGAAGGCTTGGAATCATTTCAGATATAAATAAAGATAAAATCTATCAGAATTTATTAATTTCAAATTTGACACAGCAATAAGTTTATTGCATTTCTATTTAGGTTAAAATGAACTCAGGTTGACTAAGCCCTACAAAAGTTATTGCACTCTTCAAGTAGCTCTTACAGTTGCATTTAAAAAAATAAATTTATAGTTTAATTTATCCCAGTCCAGCTATTTAACATTAATTTAATCCAGAACATCAATCCATGCAGAAAGGCCATTAATTACACAGGAGCTAGAGAGCAGCCTACAACCTGAATTGAAAAACAATGGAAAAGAAATTAAAATGTCATGATCCTTGATTGAAGAATCAATCCAAACAGATAGAAAATCCAAAGACAAGACAACCAGTTCACGTTTATGTTATTTCTGTTCTAATTTCATTGATTCAAACTTGAGAATCGAGAATGAATACTGGAAGACATCATATATCATATTTATATATCCTCAATATATCTTCTGAAGAGAGTGCAATGAAGACATTACTTATGTGAGGGAAAACAGAAACCACTTACCTCATTAGTACCTTCATCATCCTTGTAATGCATCATGACCATTATCTGATGCATTGCAGTCAAATCCATTCTAGCACAGGCTTCTCCCAACTGAGAAAGTGGAATTTGTGGAGATGGCGGTGTTGCTTCCTGTCTTGTTATAGCCATCATGACATGAGATGGTACCTACAAACTCCCATGTTGGATGTAAGAAGATAAGTAAATAATTTGCTTTCCATATATTTCAAGTGTGCTCTTACCAAAAAGCAAAAAATTTAAATCTTCTCTTATATAACACCACAGAATGAAGGTCATAGGATGCCAGCAAACCAGGATAAATAATGGAAGACCAGTTTTGCAACTTTCCATATACAAAAAATTCAAATTGAAACCTAATCAATATGAGTTGCAACATTTTGAAAATATTTGGTTACAAAACCTTGTAGAGAACAATCTGCAATAAAATAATTTGTGTCTTGAAACTTGTCAAATTACCCAAACTAACCGCATTTTAAGAATATTCTAGTATGTATATTATGACAATAAAATCCCATGTGCCAGACTGAAATGATAGAAGTTCTCCCAATTTGTTGATGCAAACAACAAAAACAAGATGTAGGCATCTCTTTGACATGGTCTAGCTAGATGCAACCTGCAACGTTTGCACAGTTCCTAACGCATACCAAGAGACAAATGCCACCAGATCCACAAACACATCTGCTCTAGGGGATCCCAAAGCTGGAGTCTCTCCAGCTTCACCTGAGCAGCTGATTCACCATTTGGACTTTCTTCCCCGACCTTGGATAAGTCAATTTGTTAAAATAACCCACTTAAATTAATATCTTCCAATGAGTCAATACATATAGTCCAAAGCGTGTCAATTTGTTAAATTTTTAGATTTCCTGAAGTTTAGGACATTAGGTTGAAGGGTAAATATCCACAAGGCACAACTAAAGTATCAAAACAACCCATCGTGAAACCAACAAAGAGAAAGGAAATGGTGAGGAAAATTCAAGACCAACATATAGAAACCATGTAACAACGCTGCCGACAATCATAAGACCAAGTCACATAACACAATGACACAGAGACTTGAGTGTTTGACATGAACATGTAAACCCTCTAAAATGAGATGCATGTGTGTGTATAATTTAAAAAAAAAAATACCAAGTTTAAAATATAGAGATAAAGACCTAAAAATGACTTTACTCATTCAATGTCATAAAAATGACCTACATAAATAAGATGATACTACCGATGAGAATGTCAATGGCAACTAAAAAGTAGGGTAGCTTCATAGATAAGACAAAATAAGATAAGATAATATTACTGGTGTCCAACATATGATCACGAACAGGTCAATGGGACTACTGGTTTAGGAATTTTTAATAATGTGGGAACCATTAAATAACTATTTGGATCAAAAAACCAAAACACAAAGTTCGTCTTAAAGAAGCAATTTTTCTGGACTTAAAATGATCAAAGGAAAAATGATATTCATTAATGTTAATGCATTAAAGGCATTAATTCAACTAGCAGAAATTGGTAAAAACGTCGAAGAAGACACTACCGAGCTGATTCTATTAGACCACCTACCCGTAAAATATAACATTATCGATGCATAATAATATATATTTCAAAGACTATAACAAAAGATATTCTATTAATGTTAATGCATTAAAGGCATTAATACAACTAGCAGAATTTGGTAAAAATGTCAAAGAACACACTACCAAGCTGATTCTATTAGACCACCCACCCCTAAAATATAACATTATCGATGCATAATAATATACATTTTGAAGACTAGAACAAAACATATTTGAGCATATGGGAAAACGAAAGGGAAAATACGATGCGAACAACTAGTGAAAATGAAGTTTATCACCAGGGCACTCAATGACTTCGATCTAGTCATTCTTGGCTCCATGCTGCCTCATAGGTTTGCTTGATGGCTTATGCGTATAACCGAGCCACTTTCCCTTGTGGCTGGAAACTCAATGCCCCTCCTTAACCTTCTGCATCTTGCCCTTGAGCAAACTCCTACTGGCAGTTCAACACTTCCTCCTTCACCATGATGGGTACCTACCTATCCTAGGGCCATTGTGAGTCGAGCTAGTGTTTATGAATTAGTTTAAGCTTTTTGGGTGTGTTAAGATTGGCAATTAGGGCCGAATTCCACTTTGGACAGCTCTATTGATGGATATCTATTCATCAAGGAGGTCTACAAAGCTACAAGAAGAGCCTTCCATAGAGGCCCCTAAAAGAAGAGCAAATTGAAGCAGGACCTACATCAAGCTACAAGTCATCAAGCAAATCTCATGATCAAGCAAGTCCACTTGAAGAAGGCAACTTGAAGAACATCAAGATCCAAGGAAAAGAAGCCATCAAGCCTTCAAGGAGGAAGCAAATCCATTACATCTCAAAATCTATCAAGTAAGTACATGTCCCCTTCTGAATATGCATCAATGTCTTTTTGCAAGGAAAGCAATAAATTGGTAGGTACCACTAACTTTCTTGCATGGAAGAAGAGGACTGATCTACTACTCAAGGAGAATGAACTCCTAGAGCATGTCAAAGGGAATATCACTATCCTAGCTAAGGAACAGACTCAAGCCTTAGCCAAGTACAATAAGGATGAGACAAGAGCTCAAAGGTTTCTGATAGAATCAATCAAAGACTCTCTCATTCCTTATGTCTCCAAGTTTGAGACATGGAAAGAAATTTATGATAAGCTAGTGGATCTATTCTCGGTATCTACAACTAGAGAAGTAATATCTTTGAGGAATCAATTATACAAGATGAAGATAACAGAGGAAGTAATAGCTCCCTACTTCATGAAAATATATGATATGAGAGATCATCTTCAAGAGCTTGGGGAAGTCATGTCCAACAGAGAGATGACAATTGTAATACTCAATGTTCTACCTGAGGAGTGGGGAAACTTCACGTCAAGCATATATGCCAAGAAGGAAGCAACCACTCTCAGTGAAATGTGGTCTCTATGCAGGACAGAGGAAACCAGACTTAAGGCAAAGGAAGATGTGGGATCAAAGGAGCAAGCATTTGCTACCATGGCCAAAAGAAAGGGTAAATTTGGCAAGTTTGGTCCACGAAGAACAAACAACAAAGACATGTCCAACATCCAATGTTTTGGATGCCAAGAATATGGACACTACAAAAGCAATTGTCCTAAGCTTAAGAAGGACAACAACAACAAAAGGAAGAGAGAAGAAGCTCACATAACTCAAGAGATGAAAGAAGAAGGAAAGAAGCAAAAGAAGGAAGATCCTCTGAATCTCTACTATGACTAGGTCAAACTCTTTACTTCTAGACTTCTTTCAAAGTTTTGAGTAAGATAGGAGCATGTAGGAATAGATAAAAATTGCATGGCTAGAAACTTCCTCTAGAATCTAGAAGCATGATGTACATAGAGTTCTAGATACTCATGAAAATGTAGCATTTAATAATGAGAATAAAAATGCATGGGTAAAAATATTTTCTAGAATATAAGAGCATGGTAGATATAGCTCAAGATATTCATATAGAAGGAGCATACCTAGTACAAAACCTCATCCATGATAAAACAAAAAATTTAATCATGATTAAGTATCTTAGAAGACCTCCACCATCAAAGGAAAAGAAACATTTGCAAGGCAAAGATCTTTAAGATCCTATGATGGAATATTCAAAAGAAGGTTCATGAACCATGGCAGATGTCTCATTGGGAATCCCATGGGATTCAAGAAAAGGATGATATGCAGGCAAGCTAAGATGAAGCAAGAAAGGCCACACCAAAGGATGATCAAAGAAGAATCAAGATGAGGTATGTATGCATTAAAGTTTAGTCATGTTATCATGTGTATATTATTGAGTCATGGGATAGTTCTATAACATGATCAAGCATGAAAGAATCTCTTTCACTAAGAACATGCTCAAAAGCATGCACCACAATGCAATGAAGGTCAACAAGAGAAAATGCTCAAATAAGGAGTATAAGAGTTCTGACTAAGAAGCAAGAAGAAATGCTGACAAGTCTAGAAAGCAAGCAATGAAGGAATGCTCTCACAAGAAGCATTAGATGGTTGACCTATCCATCTGAGAAGAAGCAAATGAAGAAAGAGATCAAGCATGTGGAAGAACACCATGATCATTGAGAATCATTGTCTGACAAGATACTTTGAAGATATCTCCCGAAAGAAGGCAAGACAACTCTGATAAAGGAAGAAAAGACCCTTGACACCTATGAAGGCCTTGGAGATATAAAAGATGCAGATAATTGATTCTACTCTAGAAGATGTTGTGATGAAGAAACCATCCAACAAAAAGAAATGTTGGAGCAATATTGGGATAAAGTCATGAGGGGCTACTAGGTCGAACCATGTAAACAAGCAAGTACAACGAATCATCCATGAGAAGAATATTCCAAAGCATGGACAAGATGACAAAGGAGTAGCCAAGATGACAAATTAAACCTAATGTATGACATGAAAGCCACTTTCCTCCAAGCAAACCTGATGTATGACATGAAAGCCACTTTCGAACAAAGACTTCATGACATCAAGAAAGGAAGTAGATCAAGCCGTTGAAGGACCCACGAAGAAGAAGTTGTCGATGAAGGAAAGAGTCCGGAGTTAAGAGGGAGCTCTAACAGATCCCTGATCAAGTGGGAGTTTTGGATCACCCCTGATTACAAAGGAGTGACAATTGTGTTTTCCATTTCATGGGTCATGCACTAGCCCAGGACTAACAGTCGTAAGTCTAGATGAAGGCCATGAATGGAAATGTAGACACAAGATAGACACAACATTCTTGTCTTCACTTGGGAAGAAAGAATGGGAGGATTGGGTAATCATCTGTCATCTAATACTCTTTGAGAATGTTTAGGGCATCCAAGACAAGAGTAGGCAAGAGGACCAATATTCTTTGAGGGTTAGGAACCCAAGATAAGAATAGTCCTAGAAGGTCATACTCAGAAAACACCCAGGTGGGTATGTACCTTGAGAGAATGATGAAGGTGTCTATAAATCATTGGTCTTGCCAGCATTGTAGCTCATGGTCTCATAAAGAGATGGAGTTGTTAGTCAAGGCCTTCCACTATGACAATGCTGATGGATATGATGCTATAACAGATGGATTGCTAATCCGGTTTCTCTTATGTGAATTCTTCAAGATTGATAATAGCCAAACACCTTGTAATGTTGTATGAATACCTCCCTAGTTAAGAGGGAGTGTTGAAGGAAGTGTAACTAGGTTCGATCTTCGTAAATGTACTTTTGATATTTGTACTTATTCAAGAAAAGAAATATTATTTTTATAATATATGTCAATGAGTTTCTTGTTCATTCAAGTAGGTCTAGCACATGTCAAAGTGCTATAGGTGAGTCAAATAGTCAAAAGAAATGTTGAAGGCCTTAATGGCATGTTACACCATGTATAAATATGTATTAAAGTCAACGGAAAAACCTCCAAGCAAAGTCAAGTCTACTCCTATGCAATGGCACCTTTAAAAAGCTCCATCAAGCATGCTACACCACCTTGGAAGCTATCCGCAAACTGCTCAACAAATCAGCCTACAATCTGCCCTCAAAGTTGGCCTACAAACAGAGGACTAGTCGGCCTAAATGGAGGGACAGTCCTCTATTTATAGAGGTTGTCCACTCCAAAGACAACACATCAATTGTGCTAACTGGGTTAGGGCTAATGAGGAAGGTAGAGCTCATGCTAGGCTTTTGCCCACTTGCTAAATAACGTCTCAATCATCTTTTGCATTTTACATTTTCTTTCATGGTGGTTTTATATGCTTTTACCTTTATTTTAGCTACATCAAGATTTGGGGCCAGGTTTTCAGGCCCTGACTCAAGAATGTGGATGAAGGGTGCCAATCCCAATGACCAAGCACTACCAACATAAAGAATGGAGATGAATAATAGGGAAATATCAAGAGTGGTATGTATGGATAATCTTAAACATGCTACTTCAATCAACACTCTCCCCAATAGCGCCCTTCCCAAACACTTAGGCCTCAGACGAGGTACCACTGGACTAGAGTCAAAGACTAGCCTCCTATGTGAAGTGAGGGAACATGAATATAATCGAGATTGGTCAATGATCCAATTTGCCCCGTGAACCATATTAGTATACCTATAACATTAAATGAAAGCACATGATTCTAAAATGATTAAAGTACTTGCCAATAGATGAACCACCTTCCTTCAAGAAGAAACCCTAGATGGGAGAGAGCTCTGATTGGAGCAATACCTGGAAGACCCTAGCATAATGTTATCTCTTGATCATCATAGACTTGTTGGCTGGCTAGCTATCCAAAGAAAAGAAATGTTTTCTCCTCTAGGTTACCCACTTTTTCATGTGTAACAGTGACCATTATGATTATGTGTTAGTATTTCTTGCTTGCAAATTATATGATGCCTTCCACAGTTTGATTAGGCAAAGATTGTTGATCAAGTCTAGAATAATTAATTATATTAGGGTCCAAGATAGTCAGAGTGTTGAAATATGTAACTAGGTTCAGTCTTCAAAATGACATGTGTAATCATAATTTATGCATTTAATGTAAAGAGAAAAATAAATTTATTATTTTCATTCTTGAGGCATGGGTTTCATGCTCAAGGAAAATTTATTTTTATAGGTCAAGCACCCATTGAATGCTTCTAGGTTTGTCATAGAGTCAAAAAGTCAATTGAGTCATTGTCATGTATGGAAGACCCTTTTAGGCATGTTACATCTTGTAAAGAAAATTTATGTAAAGTCAAAGTGTCAAATAGACCCTCCAAGACCTTGTCACCATCAAAAGAACAAGTCGACCTCTATGAGTGGACAAATCGGCCTACACACAACAATTCGACCTAGAGAAAGACTTATATATAAGGAAGACCTCGACCTCATTTGAGGAGAAGACAAGCAACTCATGGAAGCACAAGAAGAACATAGAATACCTAGTGAAGGGAAGCAGAAACCAAGGAATGCTAAGTCTTAGAAGATTGTTTTTGGGTCATCTACACCTCACATGTGCGAGAAAGATAGGGCATCAATTGCAGCAGTAAGGCAGAAATCCCAGCTACCCTAAGTGATCGAAATCAGGTGTGAAAAAGACAGTTTGCAAGCCGAGTAGTCAAGAAGAAGAAGGCTATCCAACCGAAGAAGGAAAGGAAGCAAATTCATCATTATTATCCCACACATGCCATCTAGGGTTTTTGTAGTCGAAGTTGCAGAAGAAGTTGTTGGGGGTCAAAGTTGCAGAAGAAGTTGTTGGGGGTTGAAGTTCCTAGAGAAGTTGTTGGGGTCGAAGTTGTAGAAGAAGTTGTTGGAGAAGCTGCTGGGGTCGAAGTCGCAGAAGTTGTTGGGATTGAAGTTGCTAGAGAAAAGAAAGCTCATCAAGGAGGAAAGATTGACTTGGTCTTGGAGGGGACTTTGACAAGGGTCCTAGATCTTGAAATTCATCATTTGAATTTCTATAAGAAGAAAAGAATTCTTGTGGGTTGTTTTCCTCTCAAGAGGAGAGGTTTCGGCACTCGCTGATAGCCTACAACTTGTGTCCTCTTGTCTCATTAATCTTTACCGTTTGGTAGTTGCTTGATGATAAGAACAATAATTATAATCAAGTTAAAGAAGAAGTTAATCAGGTCAAGTAAAAACACATCGCAAGCAGTTAACAAAGTAAGAGAAATCGCCTAATCTAGCTGCTCCTAGATTTCGCAACACAGAGAGACACTCAACTAGCTAAATTGGTATGTATTTCTTACACTATCTGGTTTAGATCTTGTGTTTTTATTGAAGTTGAATTATATATAACTAAAATTTTTATGTCTAATTTACTTATTCTATATAAATATAGATGTAATACACAGTTGTCTGCTAAAGGCTATCTTTTGATCAAGGATGCTCAAAAATTAGATTCTGATTTTATATCTGCCCTTGTAGCACTGAGGAAATGGATACAAGTCATCGTTGTATATACCTCTCAACTTAATCTTCAGTTTTGTAAATATTTCTCTGTTAACATAAGATATTTTTCAATTAATAAAAGCAACAGTACATTATCCATTAATGACTTGACATGTATATGTTATGAACAGACTGTAGTATCTATCAAGCCCAAATAGTGTCAATCGTTTGGCACAGGTTCATACTAGTGTGTGTGTGTGTACACGGTGTCACGTATAGTGCCAGGTCAAACACTGAAAAGGATGACTTGAAGCTTGAAAATGAAGAATATATGCAGTGTAAAATGCTGTAAGCAACATCCACTGCCCTGTAATTTTATCACAGAATTATCAGCACTAAAAGGGTATTTGATATTGATTGGCACCGTAACTGTAAAGTATGTATCATCTTTAGTGGACACTCTTAAGAGTTCATCTACAACAAATGGTGTTTAAGACAGTTCATAAGTTCATTATGCTTCTGTCTTTCTTAAAGTATGAAAATAAAAGTTCCATGATACAACATACAGTTGGAAATATTTGGAGGGTACAGGATGAACCTTGTTCAGTTAATTCATGGAACATTTCCTCTGTATCTACACCTTATGAAAAGCATCACTAGTAGAATGCATCTAAAGAACTGAAAAGGTCTTTGTTATCAAAGAACTTGCAAATGGAAATTATCTAGTGTGTGAATACACACATAAAAAAGCAGAATTTCCCATCAGCAACTATTAAATTCAGAACATTAAACTTGAAGTTCAATCCAGATATTTGGATTATTGAGAAAACCTTGGTCTGCTTTAAAACAGTCACTGAATCAAAACTACTCAGTACTTTCCAACTGTAAGACAAATTATCACAATGTTATGCAAACTTCTCACCTCTGACCTCTGCTGCAGAGGTGTCAAAACAGCTACAAGTGTCTTTGGATTAGGCCTCTCACGTGGCTCATATTGTAAACAACGTGAAGCAATGCGCACAAGCTCAGTTCCTTCTTCTGTTGGAAATTTCCCTTCTAAGTGGGAATCCATTAGTAGTAGCATATTTTTTCCCCGTATCAAATCAAGAGCCTGAAATACATTCACAACACTTGAATACATCACCATAAAAATATTTTGCACACACAATATCTATTCTTGAAAGAAAGTAGCAAAACACTGTATGTTCAACTGTGATAGAATACATGTGTACATGCTTCAGAGCCCTCGTTGGGTTCTGATATGAAGCATTTGCTTTGTGGAATATCCCCAAAAAATATGTGTTTCATGAAACGAATGGACTCAAGAACGAAAAGCACAAGCTTTGAAATCAAATGTGCATATTAACTAACACATTATCTCACCAGGGGGCATAACAGCAATCAATACTTTAGCTCCAACATAATAAAAAAGAAATCACCACAGAAATACAACAATAACCAAAAATTGATGAGAATAGTTATTCAAATTCTCTGGTATTAAACCCTATGTGTGTGTTTTTCTGTAGACCATTACACCTTTAATCACTTGTATTTGGTTAGCAATAGAACAGACTTTTATATATAGAAAACCAGTGAAGCGTCAAAACTCCAGTTTAAGCTTGTGTAATGGTAGCATGGTGGATACAGTAATGATGGGGCCTTATCCTCACGTATTTGTAACAAGCAACAATTTTGTGGAACCTTACATGAGATGCTTTCTTACCACAGACTCACAGAGTGCATCTGAAAACCATGAAGTCATTGTTTTCCACCTACAATCCAAGGATCAAGAAGTCTTGTGTGAAACACTGAAATCAAGACAGCCAATTATGCTTTGCATAATAAAATAACCCTTAATAATTGGTTCAAGTATTTGACTTGTCCATGGATAATGTGAAGAGACCACTTTATTCGCTGCCCAAATCTCTGTCACAATTACTTGATACTAATATGAGGGATTGGTTTTGAGGAAAAGCAAAAACTAGCCATCCAATAGAAATCTATTCCCATGTCTTTGAAAAAAAAAAAAATATGATGTCAATACTCAAAATTAGAAACTTCCGAATATCTGATTGTGTGAATTAGTTATAAATTAAAAGATATTAGACTCTCCTTTCCTCTTAAATTCTCCCAATTATTACCAACAGAGTTATATATACTTTATTGCTTAAAAAGGGTTTTCATCTTTCATCATTCATTGCATTCCTGTGATCACAAATTACATAACCTTTTTTGAATCGGCATATTCTGTTTGGTCACCACTAAAGCTCATATCACCTCCACCATCCAAACCTTATCTCCATGACTAAATTCTCTGTGTGACTTTTCTGGTTGGGCTCAAATGCCTTGAATCTCTTGTTATAATGATTGTTCCTGGAATGTGTGCTTTGGTTTCATAGCATCCACATGAAAGGTAAGGATGGAGAGTTTTCAAGTTTTTCCAACGATGGGGACTTCTAAAATTTTACCAAGGTTGAAGAGCTTTTGATCTTTCTAAGGTGGACGCTGCTTCTTTCATGGAACAAATAAACACATCATAGGTCAGAGAGATAGATGACACAAACAACAGGCCCCAGGGATACCAGGAAAATCCTGCCTCAAAAAAACCAAAAAGGCAAGCATATGCTCCTGCACACCAAGAAAAAGGGGACTACCAAGAAAACACCATGCTAAAAAAGGCTTAATGGCAAGCATATACTCCTACGGCATGAAAAGAAAGTGAAATGATATCACAAGCAATGCCAACTCCTTAAATCGCCTCAAATCCCATGATCTAAAAGAGGAAGGATCCTCCTCAAAAGCACATTTACATCAAATTTAAGGTAATTGTGATGTAATTAAGGGTTGCATGATTATCAGAAGTGCATGAAGAGAGAGAGAGGTCATATTACTCTCTACTCTCAGTATGTTACTTCTTCGTCTCTTTAGGCTGGCAATAAATATTTCATCCATTTTCCTGTTCTTAACATTCATGCTAGATGTGTCATATAGGATGAGTAATTTAAATGGGTTGAAAAACTAACTTCGCTAAACATGAACTATATATTGCACAATACAACAATAGAATTGCAACATTAACAAGGCATTTCTCTATTTTCCTAACTTGCTTCTAAAATATAACTACTAAAAGTACTTCTCACATGTTATAGCATTTCCAAAACCTTGAACAATTTTTTAAAACATGGCATATAAACAAATTTCTGCCACTCTCTTTTACGCTGCTTAAATTAATAGAAAATATGATTAACAAAAATAACATACAATCAGCACAAGACTACCTGAAAGCCAAGATAAGGGCATTTAGGTCTGAGTGCGCCTTAAGCGTATAATCTCTCACATCTGTTAACTAAAGACTCCTTTTAACTCTAAACAGCAAACTAATCTCACTGAGAAGATGCTCCCTAAAACAAAATCGAAAATGCACTACCACTATAAACAGCTTCACAATGAGCCTTCCGCAAATTAGACAATGTATTAATCCTATAACAATACCTAGCGCGTTATACATGAAGAGGTCCAATGCAGACAACATCACGTCAAAGCATTAATTTCAAAAAAATCTTACTAAAGAAAACATGATGCAAAATGTCCAAAACTAAGCTCTGGCAAACCCAAACATACTTGCAGGTCCAAAATAAATGACTCTTTGTCTCAACCTCACCACAATGTGGACACGTCCTCTGTAAATCCTGTTCTAGACGGTCATTCCATGAAAGTAAACCCTGGTATATCAGCAGCCCATGGGTTGTTAACTCAATGAACCTATTCCATAGGACGTACATTCACTGCTCTTGGTCTAGGGTGAAGAGTCTCAAAGTATACTATTGAAAGGAAGAATTATCTTGACTGGGTTTTCCCCTCGAGGGGGGTTTTGCCCTGGCATGTGCCTATATCTTGTGTCTCTTGTTTTGTGATCTTCATACACACATAATATGGTAAATGCTTGATGAAAGACAAACATAATAAAGAAGTAAAAAAAGCCAACACACTCGCAAGTAATTATCAAGAAAGGAGAATCAAAACCTAATATAATTACTTTGATTTTCCAACATGGTATCGGAACTAAGGTCAAGAAGAGTAGAAGATCACTTTGTTCGTATAGATTCTCCCTCTATGATGAACTGCATAAGAATGGGTTTCAGCACTGCTGGAAGTTGGATCAAGAAGGTCATATACTACTTGTTCAACAAGGTCAAGAGTCAAGGATTCTTGGCTGCTCTTACAAGTTCTCTTACTGAGGACTATGTTGTTAGAGGCTTGGGATCAACATCGTTGAAGGTGGATAATGGATTGAACTTGCATTCTATATGCTCCAAGTTTGAAAAAGAATTTGCTTTTATTGTTTAGAAGACAAAAGGGAAAGAACTGTTTTTGTTGATGGAAAAGTATTGGTTTGGAAAAAAAACTCTAGTATTGATAATGCTAGGGTTATTGGAGTTTGTGAAACTAGTGAAACTAGGTCTAAAGAGATATTAGACCTCATCCATTCTGATGTATGTGGGTCCATGTCTGACAAATCTCTTGGAGGTCATCTCTAGTATGTAACATTCATTGATGACCATTCTAGAAAGACATGGCTCTACCTCCTCAAGACAAAAGATGAAGTATTCGATAAGTTCAAGAAGCTTAGGGCTGAAGTGGAAACCCTAACCGAAAGAAAGATAAAAACTCTGAGGTCTAACAATGGTGGAAAATACACTTCTAAGGAATTGATTGCATATTGTAAGGAAGTTGGTATTAAGAGGGAGCTCATTATTCCCTATTATCCTGAACAAAATGAATTGGCCGAAAGGAAGAATAAGTCGATTGAAGAAGGCATTCGAACTATGCTCCTTGATTAAAATCTACCCAAGTTCTTATGGGAAAAAGCAGCGATGACAGTTGTATACATTTAAAATAGGAGTCCTCATAACAGTCTTGATCATGCATCACCTGATGAAGTATTCACAGGAAAGAAGCTGAGTATGGATCACCTTCGATTCTTTGGAAGTCCAGCATATACTCATGTTCGGTAAGACATCTGTTATATACTCAAGAAGTATGAAGGAGAACCTCTCAGGACAAGGTAGGTCAAGGAACAAAGGATGCTTTAAATACACTGATTTCTTTATATTGAAAGGATTATTCATTTGACAGTATATTACTAACATTGTTATGTCTAGCTATATTGAATCATAATGATTCTTGTTTTTGGGTGATTCATCTCTTGAAATATCTAGCCACTCCCTCTCATATTCTAGACTGATTTTGTAGAACCCTAGACAGGTTATGGAAAACCCTAACTGAAGGGTATGCTAATGTGAATGTCTAAAACCCTAAACTGCTTAGGGGTATTGTGAAATGCTATTTGAAGTATGATGATGTCATGTTTGCCATTTTGGTATGATAAAAAAACCTAACTTGTTAGGTTTGAATGATAAGGTCTAAAATCTCGAACCTTTGAAGTTTTGGTAATGTTGGGTTTGCTATGTTTCTACATTGAAACACTAGCTCATTAGGGTTTGGTGGAATGTGTGAGCAAGACCAATTTATTGACTTAGAAATGATTTCCTTGGTATGTGTATGTTTCTCTGATCAAACCCTAGTCTAATCTAGTTTGTATAATTAACTCTTATTTGATATTTTTGGGAAGTTGGGGTTTGACTAACACATGATATGAAATGTATTTGCATGATGATGAAATCTAGGCATATATAGATATGTCCTTTTGATTGAAACCCTAGCTTGGTCTAGGTCAGATGTATTAATGTTGTTGGACATATGATATGCTTATGGTTATGAATTCCTAGATATGTGTGTTGACCTAGTTATTGATGGTCATAAGTTTTAGGATTTAATGGAAGTCCTTGTTTGAGATTCTAGGAATATGAAATTTGGGAATCTAGGGTTTTGCAACTAAACCCTAGTGGTAGTTACAAATTGTCTAGTATGTGTGATATAACAATCTGAGATCTATTTATTTAATGATTGTTGAGATTGTGTAAATCGGAATTCTATGGTTTTGGAGTTGAACCTTAGTCGAAGTAAAATCTTTGATGAATGATGACAATATGATAATTTGAGATTTGTGAGAGATTGTTGAAGTTTGAGTTTTGTATGGATTTGATGGTTGATCAGAAATCTAGGATTTGCAACTAACGCTAATGGAAGTTGGTCATGTTAATGACTAAGTTGTGATTGACTTTGATTGATTCTTTTGTATGAAATCTAGGATTTGCATGAAACCCTAGTGAGAAGTCTAACAAATGAATTTTGAAAAGTTGTTGGATGCTTTATATTTGTTTGAATTGTTTCTAGGGTTTGTTATATGTTGTAATAAGGTATGTGATACCTTTGGAAGACACATTGAAACCCTAGATGGAATGAAAGTTGCTATGAAGTAGTCTAGGGTTTGTGACTAAGTCTCTAGCAAGTTGTTGAAGAGTACATGTCTCTTGTTTGTAATTAAGTCTAGCATTTGATATGTATAAGGTTGAAATGCTTCCGTGTTTTAATATGGCTAACATCATGCTTCTATAAATTTGGTTGTACTTGCTATCTAAGTTGTGCAGGTACGCAATCTTCAATTTGGTGAAGATGCTCATTAATAAGCATGATGAGGATGATAGTAACTCTGATGAAATGGTTAGAAGCCACGAAAGATTCTCCGATGACAAAAAGAAGTAGAAATCCCTAAGTTAAGAGGGAGTCTGGATCAAATCTCCCTAGGTTAAGAGGGAGCTCAAATGGAAGGAATCTCCCTAGGATAAGAGGATGGTTGAGAATATTCCGTGTAGGAATGATTAGATCCTCTCTGTTTAAGAGGGAATGACAGATATGATTCTCTGCTTCATGTGTCATGCACTAGACCAGGACTAACAACCATAACTGTTAGTGAAGGCCATGAGTAGGAGAAGGATATTGAAGAATGCATTTTGAGGTGTTGCTAAAAGAAGGAAAGCAGGATCCAATTGAAGAATATGTTGTTTCATATGAAGTAGGAAGAAAAATGTATCATTGAGGAATTTTTTGTCAAAGATTCGGTTGTCCTACTATGGAAAGTTGAGAAGCAACATTTGTTGTCTGAAATACCCCGGAGGTTTGTATTTGATTATGTACATGTGAAAATATTATTGATTGGGGTTGTGTTTGTAGAGGTGAATCTCTCGAAGGTTTTGATAGCATGCTGGTTACCAGTCAGTTAATGCTGAGGCTTTGTGAGTGAAGCATTGCCTGGGAAGACATCTAGTCGGCACTCTGTGTTGATGTCTGGGTCCGAAGTTGGAAATATTGTGTTGGTTATTAAGCCATGTTTTGGATACACACTTGGATTTTTTAGTTGATGGTTAGCAAGTTAGCCTGATGGTTAGGAATCTAGTCCATTGCATTGCGGTGCCTAAATCGTTAAGAGACCACTTGGATAGATTGCCCTGGTCAAGAATCTAGTCCACGGCATTTCAGTGCCTAAAGTTCTTCATGGTTCATATAGTTTGAGATCCTCCATTGTATTTGTACATTATGAATATTAGAATAATGCTATTTTAGTGTTTAATGCTCATTTATGTATTTTATTCAGATAAGATCGTCTATGATCTTATTAGCAGTTTCTTATTAGAAACTTGTTGTTTCTATTTCTTAGTAGAACCTTGTTGTTTCTGTAAATACTAAATACATTTGTATTATTTATTGAGCTTCATTGCTCATTGTAAATCAATTCAATTTATTCATTGATTATGGTATCAGAGCTCGGGTATTTTTTTCAAAATAATTTTTCACTGTTTGAAAAATTTCGTGCTTCATTTCGAAATTGCTCTCTAGGAGTCTGGAAAAGAAATTTGCACTGATACAGAGACAAACTTAGAGTGATTCTTTGTTTTAGCGAGTTCTGTCTGCGTTTTTTTTCTTGGGTCAAAATTTACTGTGAAATCACAGTTCGATTGTTCCAGTTTTGTCCCTGTTTGACGATAAACAAGAAGGGCACGTGCTCGCCTCCGGGCAGTCAAACAGTGACTACCGTGTAGTCGATGTCGTCCTTCTCCTCAAACTTGAGCTTGCCATCCAATGAGACTTCCAGCGGACCCTCGGTCTCAACCAGCATGTAGGTCAGCGGGGTCATGAGCCCCGTCTTCTAGAAGTCTGGTGGAAGGTTCTTGTTCGTGCCCTCTGCCTTCACAATAAAGGAAGTCGGCCTCCATGCACAGTTTCGTCGTCTCGTATTTCCCCGCCTTGAATGAGAAACTCTCCACGCCGTCGTCGATCATCGGGCACTGATTCGTTGTGTCGGAGCCCTTCATTTCCAGCCGCAGCTCAACCATTTTTTGAAGTTCATCGGGGCAAATATTAGGGCAATGAGTAAAGCGAAAATAAATCAATGTCCACCTTCCAGTAAAATCACGATTTTGAATAGAGAAAACACTAGGACCTAGAAACCGATCGTCCCCCGCTATCCACAACTGAAAGAAGATGTGAAGGTTCTGCGCAGTATCCACGAAAGTATGAATGAAGAAACTGAGAACATAGCTATGAAGTCCTTCGCAAAATCTTGAAGCCCATTGCAATTCTCGTATCGATTCTTGCTCTCCGTAATTCCAATTTTTTTTTTGTCTGGAATATATTTTTTTTAATTTACACAACTGGAATGCATTGTTCTCTTGGTTGTTGTTATTGTTTCAATTCCAGCATTAACGAGGTCAAAATTCAAAATTACTTCTGAACGCGTTCCAAGGTCTTTGTGGCTTATCAAACTTCGAGATTTTGTCCAGATAAGCGGGCATCTGCATTGAAATCCATGCCGGACTCCTTTGTTGTTTTCTGTGTCTTGGGAAACGTGCAAATGGCCTCGCTAACCAACCTGATGTTGGAAGGCAGTCAATGCTTTAATGGCACCAATTATAACATCTGGAAACAGAGAATGTTGATCATTTTTTAATATAGGCGTCTTGACCAGCTCGTTTTGGGCAAAGAGCTCAATCCTGGTACACCTGGTGCAGATCAAGATAAGTTTGATGATCGAAATCGAGAGGTTGTTATGCTTCTCAAACTCTCTGTGACTGATAATCAGTTACCACAGATTCCTTCTGGCAAGACAGCTGCCGAAATCTGGCAACATTTGAAGGAATTGCAGAAGACAACAGACAAGAGCAGAGCTTTCTTTCTAAAGAATCAGTTGTTCTCCATCATGATGGACGAAGGTATGTCTTTACAGGAACATCTTAACAAGATTAAAGACATACAAAGCCATTGGTCGGACCATGGAGGAAGAAGAAATGGTAGTCATCACTCTGAAAAGTCTACCAAAACCATATGAGCACTTCATAGAAACACTCAACATTACCTCCACTAATGTTGATCTGAAGTTTCCGGAGTTATGCACCAAACTCCTGCAGCAGGATCGTTGGAAACAGCATTTTGGTAGTGGTGCTTCATCAGCCTCATCAGAAAATGCTTTTGTTGCCAAATATCAGTCCTCTCAGTCCTTTCAGCAAAAAAGTTCTTCTCAGCCTTCTAATCCTGCTAAGAAGAAAAGTGTGCAGTGTAATTACTGTCACAAGTTCGGCCACATGAAGAAAAATCGCCAACAGAGGATTGCTTCTAAACAGAAGAAGCAGGGAAGGTCTCATCAGAAAGCGAATGTTGCAGAATGTTCCGAGCAGAAGGAATCTGCCGTTTACGCCTTTATGGCTAAGAGGTCCTCAGGATCATGCCCGTCTTCTGCCTGGTACATTGACTCTGGTACATCACGTCATTTCTCTCACAAGCGCGACTGGTTTACTGACTTCTCATCTTTCAGTGATTCTGTGGTATTCGGCGGAGGTGAGGAGTACACAGTAGTTGGCAGAGGTACAGTTCAAATCCAGTCTGATGGGCGCACACTCATCTTCCTGAATGTGTACTATGTTCTTGATATGGAAATTAATCTAATGTCTGTCAGTCAGATTATGAGGAACTCTCCTCAACTCGATGTGGTGTTCAGTGCACACATATGCTCCATTATTGACAGGGACACTCGTCTTACGGTTGTTGTTGGCCTAGAAGATCATGGCCTATACAAGCTTTATAGTGGCACTCATGATTATGGACTTTTGTAGACTCGGAGTTCAGATCCTACACTCAATGGTTACACAGATTCCGACTGGGCAGGTTCGGTTGATGATTGTAAATCTACAGCTGGGTATGTGTTTAGTCTGGGATCCATGGACTAGTAAGAAGCAGCAGGCAGTGGCTCTCTCCTCGACAAAAGCAGAGTATCGAAGAGCAGTTAAGGCATCTTGTGAGGCAGTTTGGCTTCGACATATGCTTGCAGATATGCATGTTTCCCAGGCAGGTCCTACTCCCTTGTTCTGTGATAATCAGGGAGTGCTCAAACTCGCCAAGAATCTAGTCTTCCATGAACGAACAAAGCATGTGGAAGCCCATTGTCACTACATTTGACAACTTGTTGAAGACGGATCCATTCAGTTGTTGTATGTTCCCACAACAGAGCAGCGAGCAGACATGTTCACCAAGCCCCTTGGTCCTGATAAGTTTGTAAAATTAAGAGGATCTATAGGTGTTGTAAATAGATTGAGCATTAAGGGAGGGTATTAGAATAATGCTATTTTAGTGTTTAATGCTCATTTATGTATTTTATTCAGATAAGATCGTCTGTGATCTTATTAGTAGTATTCTTATTAGAAACTTGTTTCTATTTCTTAGTAGAAACCTATTGTTTCTGTAAATACATTTGTATTATTTATTGAGCTTCATTGCTCATTGTAAATCAATTCAATTCATTCATTGATTAATGAATACCTCCCTAGTTAAGAGGGAGTGTTGGAAAATGTAACTATGTTCGGTTTCATTAATGTACTTGAGTCATCACGTAATGTACTTGTCAAAATAGTAAAGAAAAAAAATATTATTATTATTATTATTGTGACTTATTAAAGCATGGGTTTCAAGATTGAGTCACCATGTTTTAGGTCACAATTCCCATGGACTTCTAGGATTTATTATGACTCAATAGAGTCATCGTAATTTTAAAGAGACCCTTCTTAGGCTTTTGAATCATGTAAAAATGTTAAGTATTGAGTCAAATATGAATTATGTAACCTCCACACCATGTCAGCGTAGAAGAAGATCAAGTCGGCCTAAGGACACTATTCGACCTCACATGGAGCCTATAAAAGCAAGCTCATCGAATTCATTTGGAGCATCATTCTCTCACACAAGTTCAATCTCTCTTGTAGTTGGCAAGAAGTGTGAAGTTCTCTTGTAGCTGGGAAGAAGTGCGAAGTCTGTTGCTGGGAAAGCCGAAGTGAATGTGAGTTTGGGGAAGTCTAAGGAGAAAGGAAAAATTGAAATGTTGGTGTCTCTCTCTTTGTTTCGTGATCTGGATTGGGAGATCGAAGTCTCCTAAGTTTCGGTGTTGCGGGAAGCTGCTGACTAGTCGAAGTTGTTGGAAGGAGTCGAAGATCTGGGAGGCTAACTTGGTGTGGAGGGAAAGTTTGGTCTTGGTCTAGGGTGAAGAGTGTCAAAGAATACTATTGAAAGGGAGAATTTCTTGACTAGGTTTTCCCCTCGAGGGGGGTTTTGCCCTGGCATGTGCCTATATCTTGTGTCTCTTGTTTTGTGATCTTCATACACAGGGTTACTTGGGAGCGAGAGCAAAAACGGGGAGCAGGAGCGGGAGCGACATTCTCAAAAGCTCCCGGTTTGGGAGCGATTCCGGGAACATTTTTTATATAATACATATTTTTCTATATTTTTTATATTTTGATGCATATATGTCAACAAAAGCATGTAGAATGATGAATTAGACATAAAAAACATTAAAAAAAACATAGATTGAACCATATAACAACAATCATCTAGAAGTTATAATCTTCATCAACCACATCCACAAGTTAGTAATATTGTAACATACAACATATTGAGTCTCATGATTCATCAATCTTAAAGTTTCAAGCTTTCAAATTCAATATATAACATTTATCATCATTGATCATCAAAGTTGTACTTGTAAGCTATGTGTAACCATTACAACAAATGGTATCTAACATGAAATGAAATGAAACAACTTTCATGAAACATCATATTCATAATTTATTACTAATGAGTTATAATTGCCAACTTCAAACTTAAATTGTCATATATTGTTTACTAAAAATATCATAATAAATATGAAAGAGTCAATAGTTATAAAAACTACTAGAAACTAGAAAAGACAAGTAAATCTATTATCTATTGCTAATGCTTGGGCCTCTTACCGCCAGAAGAAATGTCTATTTTTTAGTCTTGTTGGAAAATCAGGATGTTTGTCATTAATATCACCCTCTAAGCATTAATATCCAGAGGTATCTTTGTCATTACATCTAGATTTGTATAGGGATCTTTGTCATTAATATCACCCTCTAAGCATTAACATAAGATAGAAAAAGCATAGCATGTCAAGTCAAGATTTTGTTTAAGTGATGCGTACAGTTTTAGGAGGGTCATGATAGAGGAGTTCGACAACCAATGTCACTAACATCAAGGTACATAGAGGGATTGGTGCTCTTAATTAAATACGAGTTCCATACCCTAATACATGACAAAATCCAATAACCCCTCCCCCAATCCTGAAATTCTAAAAAACTGATAAGTCTGCTGGATTTTGAATGAAACTAAAATTCTACTTTCTCCATATGAAATCCAATGAGGTCGGAACCACTCTCAAACATCCTAAGTCATTTCATGGTAATGTTAAAAGTTCAAGTAAAAGGATGAAAATGAAGATTAAGGAGAACTCATATGTAATGACTCCCGAAAAACCAAGGAGCGTTTTTCAGGAAGCGTGCTCCCGAGCCGCTCATGCTCGGAGCGCGAATTGGGAGCGGGGCCAGGGGGAGCGCTCCCTGCCTTAGTCAACCTCCTAATCTCTTCCTGTCAATGAGCCGCCCACATCTCCTCCCAACTGGGGAGGGTAGCTCTGCCCAAAATTCTTTGGACAAATGTCTCTGAATCCTCAGAGACTGCATGCAGAGCAATCCTGACCATAAACTCTGGATCCGGTGTAGACCCCACAGAAGTAAACTGGTCACGAATTTCTTGCAACCTGCGAAGGAACGGATCTATCTCCTCTCCTTTTTGCATCTGATATGCCCTCAATTGATTCTCTAGTAACATCTTTTGTTGCACGGAAGAGCCCTGGTATAGGTTGGTTAGCGTTTACCACATCTCCCTTGTTGTGTTCTTCTTAGTATTATGTGGTATGACATGATCCTTCACCGCGTCTGGAATCATGTATTTCGCCTTTGCCTTGGCCTCCTCATACTTCTCATTTGCATTAAGGTCAACTGGGACAACCACTGTTTTCAAGGCATAGTCCTTGATGCGATGTTTATCCAAGATTGCCAGGATCCTGACCTTCCAGATGACAAAATTGGAATCCCCATCCAATCTGTCCTGACCCCTCAATCTGTTCAATGTCATCTCTGCTCCTCTTCTCTCGACTCTCGCTGAGTCCTGATTTCCCTCTCGGAAATCCTCTAGCCAACTGTTGAATCACTCCTCTCCAATCCTCCTTTGTCGCTACAACCCGGATCTAGATTTCTTGGCTAGAAACCTGTCAACGTAGTGCTTCCCTCTACCTTGGTTCAGTCTCCTTAGACATTGTTCTGCACTCACGGAAACAGCGTCCCACCAACTCCACAAATCAAAATCTGCTCAGCTCCCTTAGCCCTGGCAACTAAAGAATCTAAACCCTTCTCGCTCTGTGCAGTCACAATGAGAGTTGGATCAGCTCCTCCTAGCCACTGCATCAATCCTTCTTGGCTGAGAAAGATGACTTGGCACTGCGTAGGTTTGATTTGTTCCCCCTTTGCCTCTGTGCCAGCCTGGATAGTTGACACAGCTACTGTGTGGGCTCCTCCCAGCTACTGCGTCACCTTCACTTGGATCAAAGTGCCGACGCAAGCACTGCTTGAGCCTCTGTGTCACCTTCTCTGCACTGCGTCCCTCCTCCTTCTATGTCTTTGGCTCTGGAACAGTGTTGTCTCTCAGGACAACTGCTTCTTTGTTGCTTGTCTTTAGTCGCCTCTGATCTGCAATCGCTCTGATACCATGTGAAAATTTCTAAGTCTAACACATCAAAAATCCCTACTGCAATTTCTGGTTTACTATCTTCTACTTGTTCTTTACATTAACAAGTTATTTAATTGCATAAACATCGAAGTAAACACAAATGCAGCCTTCACAGAGATACAAATCATGCACTAAAGTAAATAGAAACAATAACACAAGGGGCACTGTTATTCTTGGACAATCGTCCCCAAAAAAACCCAATGCGGGAAAATTGGTGCAGAAGATATGAGGGTTTTATTATTAAGCAGATTCTTGAATACAACTAGGGTGCCAGAATTGGCTCACCCAACAGAGAATGTCCTTGGCAGTAGTACCTCTATCCAGAGACAGATATACCGGCAAATCAACAACCGGATGATCAACCCCGCAGTGACTCTGATTTGTGCCGGACAGCGAAAGTTGCTCCAAACACTACTTTGAAACTGTGTCACTCTTCAGGAACTACGTCACCCTCTCTCAGTTGATCTGCTCTCAATCTGCCCCACACATACTTCCCAGCGTTGCCTCTGAAGCCCTTTGCATCCTCTGCGTCAATGTTTACGACTTCTCAGTCAGCCTCTACGACCCTCTACGTTGCCTCCTTCGGCCTCTGCGTCAGCCCTTCTTGGGCCTAGGCTATCTCTCTCAGCACTTCAATGCCTCTCTGTTATGTATTCTTCAGCCTTGGATGAAAATCCCTTGCTGCACTGCCCCTCACTACCACTAATCACTAACTCGATTTCCTCATCAAACCTCGCCCCAGAAAATCGAATTCTTGGTCTCTCTTGGTGTGTCTCCAACTGACCTTCAAGCCTCCTCTTATACTTTTCATGTTGATGATTTAACGGTCGAGATTAAGTCCCTAATCAACGACTAAGATTAGAATTGGCTTGATCCTCGTCACTTGGAACTTTCTCGCCCATTTTATATTAATACACATTAATATTTTTATTTCCTAAAGTTTAGACTTAAGGACCCATTAAAAATACTAACTATTTTAATATCTCTTCATCCGGGTGGAATTTCTCCAAATGATTTCTCAGTCTTGGAGATCTCATGAGCCTTAGCCTCTCCACCAAATTTCATGGCTAGAGCACATTCGATGCTACCCAAAAATCAACAAAAAGGAGCGCTTAACTACTTGAGTTACCTACCCTCACCATTGTTTTTCCAAGCTCCCAATATTTTCCTTTTTCCTTCTTGCTTTGATATAGCTTGCTTAACAAGCTTTATGGATTTGTCAATAACAATCATACAATCCCCCTTTAATAATGGGCAGTGTATCGCTCCATTAAGGTCGTGTTGTTTATAAAGGGTTCATTTTACTTTGATAGGCATGATATGCATGGACACTCTTAAAGACAAGTGGCTACAAAAGAGGGAATAGAGCTCAAGCTAATAATAGCTTTTACTTGCTTTTCCAACAATCAACCAATATGAGCTACTTACAACAACCAATCAAAAGATGGCATAATAGATATAGGGGAAAGACAAGTGTATAAAAAGATGGGATAATAGATATTGGGGAATGACAAGTGTTAAAGTATGAATAACATGGAGTGTTTCCACCATCAGAGCCTCCTATTTGTGCCTCTCCTAGATAGTGAAAGAAAAGACCCTTAGGAAGGTCACACTAGACTAGGGACACATGATAACCAACAAGCTCATGTAGGGGAACAAGTATACAACCAATATTAATTTATAATCCAATTTCACCCTGTGATCCATAATAAAATGTCTTGAACATTAAATAAAATCACTCGAAAGCATAAATGGTTATGTACCTCACAATAGGTGACCAACCTTTATCGAATGAATAGACTAGTTAAATGAATGTGATAACCAGATCATACATAGGAGGCATCTAAGGCCAGCTATCCATGGACCATGGTAAAGCTTCTAGCTGGCAAGCTGCAATATAGGAGAAAAAATTTCTCCTAGGCTTACCCATGTCTTTGGATGGGTAACAAGTCCGAATATTCCCTCCCCATATTCTTCAAATAGTCACACACAGCAGTGCTTGCCCGCATACAAGAGGGAAGTTCTCACACTTAGATCATCCTCACTCAAACCACCTCCACCACTAGACACTAATAAGACAATCACCTCCTTCCCAATGCTTTCAAACAGAGGCAACAAGAGACATGTATAGAGAAAATCCACCTCCACCTACAGATCTGTGAAATCGCAGAGAGAAATCAAATTTCTGCCGAAGAGACCCTTGTTCCAATGCCATATTCGGGCCTTGGGAGACATCTTCCAAACCCTATAGATATTTCACTTCCTCCAAATCTCAGCAAACAACTACCACTTCTAGACATCATGATGCACCATTGATTCACTCTTCCATTCTTCCAGTTCTAATTTATCCAGATGATTCTTCGTCTAGAGATTTTTTGACATAGCCTTATATGGTAGGAGAGGTCTACCTATAATAAGCACCAACACAAAGGTTAGTTGCTTCTCCTTCTCATCAATAGGTGATGGCACAAGGGGGCATTGAGATCCCTTGCCTACTATCTTTGCTTGGCATTCCTCCTTGCTCTTGAGCTCTAGAAAGGGTTTCTTACTTGTGGTTCCCTGCTTTGTATCTCAGTATTGCATAATAGAATTTGGACTCTAGGTCTTAGATTTCATAGATAAGCTCTTATTTTATAGGAGTTACATTTGCACTCCCACTTGTGTAGTGATTCTAATGTACCTAGCAGTCCCTTCGACCTATTTATGGGATTCGTTGGACATTAATAGAATTATCTTATCTGATTTTATCCTACTTCATCCTAGCCCAATTCCATGTCAACCTATTCTAGCATGCAAAGATGTAGCACTTAAAGTAATTTTCTTAAACTTGTTGTAACCCTAATAACCATTTGAGGTTTAATCATGTCCATTGAGATTTGAGGATTTGTAGGATTTTTTTAAAGAAAAATGTATTTCAATTGTTCCATCCAAATGGAAGCTTGTCAAAATCAGTCCTTCTGTATGTTCATATGTAAGTTTGGCATTGTGCTCATGCATTTCTTTGGACTTCTAAGGACGCACACAAAAAAACTGGGTTCACACCATTCCTAAATAAATATCAAAAGACTTCCTACCCTGTCCTCCATTTGACTGATGACATATTGCTACCTACCCTGTCCTTCATTCGACTGATGACATATAATGCCTCTTCCAACCATGAATTAACGCCACTGTTTCGATTCTTGCTTTCATGATAATGAGAGACAGTAGGATACACAAAGTTTTACCTTGATCTCCTAAAATATTAACTCAATACAAGCATGAAGTGAAAAAATATCCTAAGTTCAGCATAACCCAGTGCTGCTTCTTGGGTGTAATTTGACTACATGATATTTTTGGAAGAACTGCAAAAGATTGAAAACAGGCCAGCATAGCAATTTCCATAGCTATCAAGTTTCATTCTTCAGCTGTTTGGGCTCAATATTCTTTTCAAACAATCAGTTTCAGTTTATCTGGATCTCTCTTTCTCTTGCTCTTCAACTTTCCAAAATTTTCTTGTGAAAAGAAGAAAAAAGAAACTGAAGTAGGTTATTGGATGGGTAGACTTGCTTAAATGAAAAAATTCTGTATGAGGGATGAGGGCAAGAAACAATTACATGGCTGGGAGGAATGTGCTTTCCACTTAGGAGATCCAAAAGAACAGTGCCATAACTGTAGATAACGCTTTCAGGTGTGACCCTTCCTGCCAAAATCATATCCAAAATACAAATTGCTGTCAGAAGAACTAGAATAAAAATGAAAAGAAAATCGTTGTTCTAACATAAAATTATCTTCAAAATGAAATTGGGAAAAAGTAGTACAAAAAAATAGTGATATTACCCAATATATAATGAACATGCAAGTAAAAAAATAACGATAACCAGCATCTTCCAATGCAGATATCAAACATCAAACACTTCAGACATTTCTATCTAGTTGTGTACCATCACCCTGTACCTAAATTGAAAAGTTAAACGATGGCATGTAGAATTTCAGGTTCAGATCCAAAAAAATTAGAGGCATAGTTAAATTTTAGGATTCAGCACTTGATACCAGCCATTATGTCAAAATTCTAAATTTCACAGCAAGATGCAACAATCAACTCTCTATAAAAGGAAACATGATAATATCAATTTGACAAGAACATCTTCATTCAATAATGTTTTCTTGAGAACAGACTATATGGAAGATGGCATTTAAGGTTCTGCTTCTTCACAGCAAATAATGCCACGCAGCAGTTCATTCCCATTAAAGGACTTTCTCCTGCACTTGAGAATGATTTCCACAGCAATCCCGATACATTGTTTGCACAACTCTCTTATGCCCACATTGCTATTTGCTGAGGTTTTGCCCTCACTTCTTATGGGACTGCCTCATGCAAACCCCTGGCTACTCACCCAAGTTCGTCACTCTACAAATGCTGTCTCAGCTCCAGTGGACAGGCCTAAGATTGTTAAATACAGGTTCTCTTATCAACTCCCTACCTTCTGCCTTCAGTCCATCTGAGATCACACCTTCAGATGATAAGTAAAACACCCCACCTTTTTAAATCTGTCAAACAGCTCAGAGGGATAATACAAGTAAAGTTGCTGCAGTTTGTTACAACATATATTGTATGAGGTGTTGAAAAAGGTACCAAGGAGGTGTTGGATAGTGCTTTTTGCCTTGGCCTAGGAAAACATGTGAACTCACTTTTTTAGTGTGACTTTAGTGGTTATTAAAGTCATGTGACTTTTTCGCCACTTTATGAGTTCTAAAAGTACATTGTACTTTATTATATTAAAGTGATTTTATGAGAAAAAGGTACACGGTACAAAAAGTTATTAAAGTGACTAGAGGGGCTCATTAATGAAAGGGGAGACATGAGATGGGGTCTGTGAGATTATCCACCCTTGATCAAGAGAACTTGATCTTAGGAATAGGGCTTTCTAACAATATGGAGACTAAAATGGAGGAAAAATGCAAAGAGAGAATTCATTCTTCATGTGTAGAATTGGGAATAAGTGAAGGCTGATAGAGTGATTGTTTTCTGAAGGATAGACCATATTACAGCAAAGAGAGACCCTCAGCAGGCCAAGTTTAAGGCTGGAAGAGAGGCATGAATACCGAGAAGGTACAGGCAGAGATTCCAGAGTGTTTTTCGAGGCAGCTACAGGAGTCTACCCAGCGCAAATTTCGAGAAGATTCAATGCTCAACTCGAAGCAGCTCCTGTGTAAATTTCAATGCAAGTACAGGTCCAAAATTCGAGGAAAGAACACAGGTCAGTCAGCACAGATTTCAAGGAAAACTTTCTGGGTCTGACAGCGCAGATTTCAAGGGAGAAATTTGCTGGTGCAAGGCATGAAAATCAAAGGCATATTGCTGAGCAGTGGCATGAAATTCAAGGGGATGACAGTGACAGGGGCATTAATTTCCAAGTGCAGTGGTCTGAACTGTGGCACAAATTCCAAGACAGCAGCATGAGTTTGTAGAAGCTGATCCGAATTTCAAGGGGAAAGATAAGTACCTGTGTTGTATTTAATGCTGTAAAACTTCTCTGAGAAAAGCAAAATAAAAATCCTCTTCCTAATGGTTTTCCCTTCGGGGTTTTTCCAGGATCAAGTTGACCAAAAGTCAGTGTCCGAAATTGTTGTGCATGATTGCGAAACTATCAGCTGAAAGTGAAAAGTGTTGGTAGCTTCTAGTGTTTTAATTGCAATTCTACATTCATGTTTAAATCAGCAATGAAAATGGGGTTTGGGCATTAAACATGACGAGAAAAAAAAATTTGAAACCAGGTTGGGGCTACAGGACACAAAATTTCTACATGAGGTTCCATCTTGTGATTTCCATCACATTGATGGAGATTTGCGGCTGGTAATCTGGAGCATTGGGCAAACTTGGGGGATACATCTTCATGGAGCCAGTTCTCTTCATTGCATTTGATCATTTAATGGAGATCTTTGGCGGGCGAAGTCTCACTTCTCGTTGATTGGATGGCAACTGTGCTTTCTGCTAGGTGGTCTTTTCACATTTGTTTGCCTCATTGATCGCCCCTCAGTTGCACTTTTGATAGATGTGGAACATACTATCCAATTATTGTGGTTTGTAATATACTCATATGTTGGATGTGGGTGATGATTCTGGCCCCCAAAGGGATTAGATGATGATGGTTAAGACATATGTGTTCCATGATTGTACAAGTTTCCTAGTGACCTTTCCATGATGATGCAGAATTATTTGATGGCACTGGAAGCAGGTGTTCCACATGGTCCTTATATGTTCGATTTGTGAGGGGGAACACACTTGATGGTTGCAACTTCGATGCGTTAGCTTTTTCGTTGTGTCCCTTTCTCTTCTGATTTTGCTATGTTGGGATGATTCATGTTGCCTTTATGGATTTTCCTAAGTGATTTAACTTTATCATGTCACATTTGCTAGAGATCGCCTATCGGGGAATGTGTCATGATTTGATGGTGATGTAACATTGTCCTCAGGTTAGTAATTTTAATGCAATAATCCTTTAGTGTTGGTGCACTTTATGTTGACCTTTATGATTTGTTCTTATCATGGAGGAGCTTTGCTTGGGAGAACATATTTTATTTACAAGGTAAAAACACTTCATTAAAGGGTACCCATCATTGACACACATGTTCATGGTGATTTAGTTTGTTTGTGACTCACTAGAAGGAGGACCAAAGTTATCCTTGAGCATCCTTTATGCACACATTTTGATGTTGATTTAATTGTTTAACAATTAAATAATCTAATTTATCAAAATAAGCATTAATAGTTTGGGTACTCTATTTTATATGGTTCCTTTTCATACTTGAAGTGGTTATTTGGACTGAGATGCAGCTCTCTAGTGGTGCACCCCCTTTGGGCACAATTGTCAAGGCATATAATATTTTGTTGGTTCCTTAAAGAGATTGGCACACTTCTCTAGGGCACACTTTCTTCGATTGGACACGTGTAATTTGTAGTATTGACTTTTAACCACTTTGGCTGATCCAAATTGGATCCATCAAAGACTGGCAAAGAACCATGACTGTATCAGGTCGAGACAAAGACTGGCAAAGAACCATGATTGTATCAGGTCGAGACGAATCTCTAAAAATTCCAAAAATAGCGATCAAAAACACCCTGAACCAATGGCAATGGCAGCCAGCGTGGAACGACGAGGACCTCGGTCAAAGCGCACTGACTGAGGCCCATGGACACTGCGCAGGAGGTCAAATTAGCCCCTGGGAGCCCCAGATTGGGAAAAGGAGGTGATTTTTGATGCGCGATTAGCGTCGCGCATCGTTGGGCGAACAGGGCCGAAATGGGGGAAGCCCGAGCACTTGGATGCATGGCGAACCGGAGAACCGCGGGCGGGAAAGGCAAAAAGCGCTAATCGTACAAGGCCGTACCCGCGCTCTGGAAACCGGCGGTATTGATCGAGGCGCCCTCAAACGGTAAACGGTTTTGGAGAAAGCAGAGCGATCCCACTTAACGATCGACGCATGGCGGCGGAGGTGAGAGAAAACCATCATTGATCGCGCGTTATCGGTCGAGCAGGTCAACCGTGCGGGACGTGCGTACGACGTTGGATCTGGGGGACCTAGATTGGACAGCTGAGATTGCGCCTGATGGAGGAAGCGGAATCAACGAAGGATTAAGCCGCATTTGTAAAGATTTGAGGTCCGTTTGACCGCCATGGTGGAGGAAGAACGCATCCACGACGTAACTGAAGAAATGAACTAACGAGCAGGCTAGCGCTGTTCAGATGGGGAAACGTGGCCACTCCCTGAGTGTTCATGATAACGTCGAACAGGGAACTCCAAGCACAGCTACAGATGGTGAATCGACAGAGGCGAAAGAGGAACCGAACGAGCATGGGGACAAATGGCTAAAAGCCATGAACAGAGATAGTAGAATCAAGTGGAAGTAGACACAGAGAGAGAGTCGAGAGACGACAAAGGTGGAACAGTGAACCCGGAGAAGGTTGAACACAGAGAACAGCAAACAAAGCAGAAGAGACAGAGGGTCGAGCTGACCAGTGGCAGCATCGTGCACCAGAGCTTGAAGATTCAAGCCATCCCATAGAGGAACCTATCCGAACTGAGCATCATATTTGGCTCTGTCCATTGTAGACCTGAAGGTCACAGAGCTGGTAGGAGGAAGAAGAGTCTGTGCACTCCAGTGGCCTGGGAAATCCAGGAATCACCCTGCCAAGCAAACCTGCTTCAAGAGAACTCCCATCGAGTCCCTGCATTTTAATTCTATGCTTAAAGACCCAATAAAACAAGGCCACCACTGAAATCTGGACCGAAGACGTAGCCCTGGAGAATAGGGTGAACTCCTTATTAAAATTGCTTGTGTCTTCGTGGTTGCTTACTGTATTTCTCTGTTGTCTTTTCCATTTAAATGTCTGTGTATTGGCAATCTAATCGATCCGTTGCTTAAATAACACAGAACACACACCGACACATGAGTTTGTAATACCTTTTGTTTAACAAAACTTAAACTGGTGTCACTCATAGGGTGATTATCAGATCATTGGCACACTCTCTTAGGGCACACTTCATATAGAGAATACTTATGATTTGTTGGCTAGTTGAGGCAGTTACATGGCATGATCTTCAACGGCACACTTCTCCTAGATGCTCTCTCGCCTCTATTCCACAGATATTTCAGCTGCACTTGGAATCTTTTGACCATCATTGGAACATGCCCTTCCCTCTTTGATTTCAGATATATTTTATTTTATTTAGGGTAGTTATAGAGGTTGTTACTAGAAGGCGCAAGGAACACGAGGGGAGTCACACGTGACTTAGCATGTTCTTGTACTGTTGAAAGGTTTGTCATTTATGTCAAGCCAAGTTGGTTGATCACGGAGCCATGATGTTGAAGAGGAAAGAGAAGCCTTGCAAGTGAGAGTTCAGCGAGAGACTCTGGCACATAATGTGAATAAGAGGAGCGAAGATGGAAAAGCAAGTGTTATAGCAGCAAACTCTGGTACATCCTCCCAACCAGGTGCAGATTTTGAACAATGGCAAAATTGTTAACAATTTATACCTATCAGAACAATTGCTCTTCATGAACCCTATAGGGCATTTCAACAAGAAGAGATGAAGAAGCACATGAAAGTATTTCATGAACCCCTTCATTATCGATGTGGTGAAGTACTAGAGAAGGAAGAAATAGTGATTCATCAATCTTTTGTCTACCGCTTGCGCATGATAAGTTGCAGGTTCCGTAGTGACATGGTTCAAGAGGGAAGTGTTGCTTATGATGCACATAATCGAATGCGTGGATTTTCCCAACATGAAAGTATTTGCAGTTGCAGGATGGCTCCATATGATGCTTGTGGTCAATTGGTACTAGATAATGGTGATACACTTTCGACAGTCAAAAACTAGAACAATCCATTGTCCAAAAGGTGGGAAAACTCATTGATGATGAGAAATGCATCTAGAAGAATCTTACTATTGAAGAGAGTCAGAGACTTTCCAATGAAAACGCCAAAGATATAATTGCATGTGGCACTAAATTAAAATGTAACGTGAACTAGAATTACAAGTCAGCTACAAATTGAAACAGGTCAGCCCCAAAATATATGCCTAAGCTTGTATAAATAAGTATTTGAATTTGTCATTTCAAATTACTCGATCACAAGTCCTTTGATAAAGCTGTGAAGGATTCTAAGGCAAATGTGAAGAGTTTTATGAGATTTGGAAGCATTTTGGCGAAGTTTCTGAGGTCTTTAGTAGCAAAAATTATGGTGATTTTGGCAAGAGGTTTGGTGCAAACCCTAGCAATGTTTTATGGTCACCATACCGAAGGATCTAGGGTACTCTACCCAACAAAATTATCAAGGTAATTCTGGCACAGTTTCTAGTGATATTTTGACAGAGCTATTGATCTTCAGTTAGGGCCTCTTGGACAAAGATTCTGCAACAGTAACTCATATCAAGAAGATCACATTCAAGCAAAGATGTTAGAAGGAAGATGTGCATGGTCTAGTAGAGGCATACCATGTCCCTATAAAGGAAGAAAGCAGCAGATGAAAGTTAGTGATCAAAGGACTTGTTGAAGGATCAGTTTGAGAGGATCTACTAAGTCTATCACGGACCAAATTGTGAAGATCAAGCTGAGTTGCTGAGGTATGTAGAATGTCTAAAGGACAAGTGCAAATTGAAGAAACGGAGATAAGGATGCAGGTTGAAGAAGATATGTTGGAAAAAGAGGATAAAGTACAGGACTATTGGTTGAGCACTAGATCAAGGAGCAAAAGAAGAGGGTGTAGGTTGGTGCCTACAAAGTTGTTGAGTTGGTGCTCAGCTAGGAGATTAGTGCCTCCTTTGGGTCTATGCCCACAAATTCATTGAGTTGGTACTCAGCTTGGGGAATGGTGTCTTCCGTAGGTTGGTGCCAATGAAATTTTCTATTGGAGTTGATAAACTTGATTGTAATTATGTTCTGGCATTTCCGGATTACTCAAATAAAAAAAATTATGGTCGACGTTTCGAGCCAACAAGTGTGGCTCATCCTCGAGACAAAGATAAGAAATTTGATCAAGCGCTAAGAGATAAATAGGTGAGAGATGTGGGATCAAAAATGGAGAAGACAGGCTATGTTAGTTGAACGTTAGGAAGTCAAATATGAAATTTTGACAAAATGATTAATAAGATTAAAATGTTCACAATAATTAATGAAATTATTAACATGAGGAAGCACGTAAAAAAGAATTGAAAAGGTTATAAATGCTGATAAAGATTAAAAAGGAAAAATAAATAAATAATTATTAAATTAATATAAAGAACAGAAAAATAAAATAAACAAAAAAAATGAACGATCAAATCATTTTAATTCAATAATTTAATAACAAATGTAAATCTAAACATATGAATGGATATATTATAAAAGGGGAATTAGTCATAAAAAAGTCATGAATATTAACATATCATAATAATAATTATCATTAATATATGTAAGATTTATAAATTGTGTGTGTGTGTATATATATAAACAAATATAGAAATTAATAACAATAATAACCATAAAATAAAAACATAAGAAAACAAAGGATAAATTTATCAAAAGCAAGAAAGGAAGGGGAATATATAAGATTCATGAGGAAGCAAAACCAGAAGAAAGGGTAGGAATCCAGTTCCTGCTAATCTTCCAACCATCATCTCTCTTCAAATTGCTAGAGTGCTTTTCAATCTCAATGGCTTCTCTAAACTCCCTGTGATGATAGTGACCAATCATAGCAAGGATCCTGAAGTCTTTAATGCAAAAATGGAGCTTGGTTTTCTCACCATGCTCAGTAAGGGAAAAAGAACAGGACTGATAATGTTTAATGTCAACTACATTCTCTTGAATACTTTGCTTAACAAACTGGCCTGTTTCGCCAACATAGGGAGCACCACATGAGCACAGAATTAAGTAGATGCCTTTCAGGTTAGAAGGGACAACAAGATCCTTGATCCTTTGATTGTAATTTTTATATTAAGGGAAACAATTTTCTTCCAATTATAAATCTACAATGTTCATGTGTTCAATCTCTAGTGAATAATGTAGTAATTTGTTGATTAAAAATTGGTTAATTGATTAAATATTGATTCACCCCCACCCACTGTTTACTATTTACAACAGGTACTTGGCCTCTGTTATGAATAAAATATATATAAAAATAATACAAATATAAATAATGATGATAATTGTAATAATGGTTAGTTTATTAGTACTTAGTACTAAAGAGGCATGTCTAAATTTACATGACCTTCCATGAAGAGGTACCTATCTAGGGTATATAAATAGGCCCTCACTCTCATTTGTAACATCATTATGATTCATACATTTAATATATAGTATTTGTATCCTCAGTGGATATCTCCATATTCCAAGTCTTCTGGAGTATTTAACCTGCTAGAACGAAACTCGTTCGTAACATTGGTATCAGAGTTTTTTGATCCTCTGGCCTCAACCGCTACACAAAGCCAATCTGATCTACTCTTTGGTCGTCAAAATTCGTCAACCTTGTTGTTGTTGAAGTGTTTACTACATAGTGTGGGGATTCTCCATTCTACCAAATTCATTGCTAGGCCCTTGGCCATTTAAATAAATATATAAACAAAATAAGAATAAAGAGTAAAGTCAAAAAATTAATTAATTCATATAATTAATTAAAAAAATTTAAAAGGGAATTAAATAAAATACAAAATACAAAAACAAAGACATATTATAGAAAAAAACCATGAAATGAAGGGAAAATTACAATAATGATAATATATTTTAGTATATATATATAATCAAAAATAGACAAACATTACTTGAATTGTCGTCGTATCTCTTGCTGCTTTGTTAACCGCACACATCAACTCCACAAAGCCTGGGTAGCCTCTTCTGAGCCATCGACATCCAACAATTGTTCGCCGCCAGCCACTTCTGTCCACTGCATGGCACCGACCATCGAGTTGAGCATTCTGGACCAGACTCCCCTGTCTCGGGCTGCCTCGTCTTCTTTTAGCACGGTCTGCCATTGAAGTAGCCACCAATATTGTCATCTTCCCACTCCACAAATAATATATATATAATATTATATTATATATTTATATATGTTGATATATATATAAATTATATATTATATATATATAAGTGTCAAGAAAACGAAATTCGCAGACCATCAACCGCCATACAAATCGACATTATGACCAACGTCCATAGTTGCTCCCGACCACACAACCAGTCGCCATAGGTTGCATCCACGTATGTTGTTGTTGTTTTTTCTATCATTGTCTCTGTATCGACTGCCCAAACAAGTATGCACCCACCTATTTGTCTGCACCGCTACTAGCCATCGCATTGCTACCATTCCACAACCATCGCCAGGCCTCATAGCCGCCACAGTTCGACCGCCTCTCCTGCCGCACACTGCACCGTATTACTGCTATCGACCACATTACCGTTGTCAACCAGACAGAAACACTCCACCTTCGGCTTTAACGCATGACGTCAACCCCTCTACTGCAAACTACTTTTCACTACCAAGTCCATCCAGTTGCAACCCAACTGATTACCATCCCAGCCTATTAACAATGTTCATTACATACATTTAGCACTGTCAATCGAGTTCACACGCCATTCAAACAACACTATTTCCTGATCGATTTCACCGCTCTCGATATTCGCTTAGCCACATATTAATATAAGTTAAAGCAGCAATTTCAATAGAAGTAAGTTAAAGCATTTTTGTATTTAAAAAAAAAGGTGTAAAGGGTGAACTTAAATATCAATATTAAATTATTAAAAATAAAAAGAAAAGAAAAGGAACAATAAAAAAGTATATTTAATTTTAAAAGGTATATAATATTATAAAGTTAAAAAAAGAGGAGAAAAAGTACATAAGTTCTTTAAAAAAAATATTAATATCATAAAAGAAAAAAAATATTATTATAAGGATTGAGAGGGTTAATTTTAAACCCTAAAGCTCATCCC